>JADBJO010006563.1:0-7500 GCA_016801955.1 Conus betulinus
AGCATGCTTAGATATCTACATGCGTATATACACAAACAGACACACAAATCAAGCTAGGGACGAGGAGTTGCTGGGTAGGTTTTTGCTGGTTTATTTGTATGTTGGTTTGTTAGTTGTTTTGTTTGTTTGTTTGTTTGTTTTTTGCATACATTCATTAATTTCCGCTCGTGTCGTTGCTGTTGGTATTAAATCAGAATAAAATGTCGTGTTCTAGCAAAAAGCAGTCGTTTTGTGTGGAGAAGCTGCTGGGGGGTGAAAAAAAAAAAGGCAGCTGGAGGGAAAAAAAAAAAAATTCCAGCATCCACAGAAACAGATGGCGAAAGGAAAGGAAACCGAAACTGAGGTTGATTCTGTCTCTGGTTCGAGATACGATTATAAAAATGTTGAATGGCAAAGTGCATGACCTTTAGGTATTGGCTGCGGTGATGTTTGTGATTGTCGGTGATGTGTCCATCCGTGTGTTCCACGCCATCGAATTTGTCCCCCGGGTTTGAAATTCTACGTCAGTTTGTGTGTGGGAGTTGGAAAGCGCACTGTGTGAATGCCTTTTATTCACCCCTTTGTTTGTCTGTCTGTTCATTCTGGTTGATTCTTACTACCCTACCCCCACCCTTTCCTTCC
Source organism: Conus betulinus (assembly GCA_016801955.1). Lineage (NCBI taxonomy): Eukaryota > Metazoa > Mollusca > Gastropoda > Neogastropoda > Conidae > Conus > Conus betulinus. The sequence goes on from JADBJO010006563.1 coordinate 622, forward strand.
TCTTCCACTCACATCAACAGTCCACTATCTCCCTCCCTCCATCCACGCTTCCTCTCTCTTGGTTTTTGCGATTGGCTGCTTTGTCAGGTTTTTTTCCATATCTTAGATTCATATCAAACTTGGTTCACGTGGATTTTCATGCCGATAAAATGCATATAAGTTAGTCAGTCAATGCTTTTTTTTTTCTTATTTCCTTACCGTAATACGACTTGTTTAGCTGCTGCTCCTGGTTTTTTTTTCTATCATCACATTGAAATTGTTACGATAATGATGATAGAATAATGAAAACAATGATAATAATGATAACAACAACACCTATAATGATAATGATAACGATAGCAAAAATGATGATGATGATGATGATGATGATGATGATGATGATGATGAATAATAATAATAATAATAATATAACAATGATAATCATAATGATGATGGTGATGATGATAATGATTGATGAATGATGATGATTGATGATGTAATGATAATAATAATGACATTGATATAATGCTGATACTACTGATACTACTACTACTACTATATACTACTACTACTACTACTACTACTTACTACTAATGAAACAATAACAATGGTAATAATAATAATGATATTAATTATAATACTACTAATACTAATAATACTAATGACAAATAATAATAGTGCTGATGATGACAATAACAACAGTAATCTATCATTGTAGTAGTAGCAGTAGTTGTTGTTGTTCTTGTTGTTGTTCTTGCTGTTGATGCTGTTGTTGCTGTTGTTTTGCTGTTTTGTTCTTGTTTTCGTTGTTGTCAACATTGTTATCACTGTCGTTTAGGTTCTCGTGTTTTTATTGTGATCGTCTTGTTTTCTTCTGACGGTTTCAGTAGCGCAGCAAGATCAGAATTGGAAAGACTTGACTTTCACCCAACATGTTTAGCCTCGAGCACTCTTAAACTTGTTTTACTTTTGGCCTCTCTCTGCTCTCTCTCTCTCGGCTTCATCCTCCTCATCTCTCCTCCTCTCTTATCCTCCTCGCACCCCTCCTCTCTCTCTCTCTCTCTCTCTCTCGGGTTAGCTAATCTGCTGTTTGTATGGTAGTATGTCAGTTTAGTCTTTTTCTCTTTTTTTCCTCATTCGTCTCTCTCGTCCTCTCTCCCCCTCCTCTCTCCTCCTCTCTTTCTTCTCCTCTCTCTCGCTGTTCTCTCTCTCCTCCCTCTCTCTCCTTCTCCTCCCTCTCTCCTCCCTCCTCTCCCCTCTTCTCTCTCTCTCTCCTCTCTCTCTCCTCCCTCTCCTCCTCTTGTCTTTCTCTCCTCTCTCACGCCATCTCCTTTTCTCTCTCCTCCTCCCTCCTCCCTCCTCTTCTCTTCTTTTTTTCTCTCTCTCCTCTCTCTCCACTCCCTCTCGCTGCTGCATCTCTCTTCCCTCCCACTCCCCTCTCCCCTCGGTCTCTCTCTCCCTCCTCACTCCCCTCGTCTCTCCTCCCTCCTCATTCCTCTCCTCTCCCTCCTCCCCCCTCTCTCTCCCTCCTCCTCTCATCCTCCTCTCTCCTCTTCTCTCTCGTCTTCATCTCGTACCCTCTCCCTCTCTCTCCCCTCACTCTCTCTCTCTCAATCTCTCTCTCTCCTCTCTCTCCCCTCTCTGCCCTCTCTCCTCTCCTCTCTCTTCTCATCTCTCTCCACCTCTCTCTCCTCTCTCCCCCCCCCCCTCCTCCCCCTCCCTCCTCCTCTGCACTCCTCTCTCTCTTCCCCTCTCCCTCCTCACACTCCTCTCCTCTTTCCTCTCCTCTCTCTTTTCCCATCTCTCTCGCTCTCTCTCTCTCCTCCTCGTCTCTCTCTCCTCCTCTCCTCTCCCCCCTCTCCTCTCCTCACTTCCCTCCCCTTCGACTCTCTCCTCCCTCTCACTCCCTCACGTCCTTCCCCTCTTTCGTCCCTCCTCCCTCTCCTCACTCCCTCCTCTCCTCTCTCCCTCTCCTCCTCTCTCCTCTCTCTCCTCTTCCTCTTTCTCCTCTCAACTCCCCTCCTCTTCTCCACACTCTCTCCTCCTCTGTTTCTTGTTTCCTCTCTCTCTCTCCTCTCCTCCTCCTCTTCATCCTCTCCTCCCGTTTCTCCCTCGTCTTCTCTCTCCTGCTTCTCCCTCCTCTCATCTCCCAATTCATCCCTCTCTCTCTCTCCTCTCCTCTCTCCCCTCCACCTCTCCCCTCTCTCCTCCTCCTCTTCCTCACTCACCCATCTCCTCCTCGTCTCTCTCCCTCCTCTCTCTCCGCCTCTCCCTCTCGCCTCTGGTTTTCTTTCTCTCTCTCTCCCCTCTCTCTCTTCTCCTCTCTCTCTCACCTCTCCTCCCTCACTTCCCCTCCCTCTCCCCTCCTCCCCTCTTTCTCCTCTCTCTCCTCCTCTCTCCTCTCTCCCCTCAATCCCCCTCACTCCTCTCTCTCTTCTCTCTCTCGTCTCTCTCCCTCTCTCTCTCTTCTCTTCTCTCTTCTCTCTTCTCCTCTTCCCCTTCTCCTCCCCCTCTCTCCTCTCCCCTCCTCTCTTCTCCCATCTCTCCCTCCTTCCTCCTCTCACTCTCTCCTCTCTCTCCTCTCTCCGTCCTCTCTCCTCTCTCTCTCCTCCTCCTCTCCTCCCTCCTCCTCCCTCTCTCTCTCTCCCCTCCCCTCCTCTCTCCTCTCTCTCTCTCTCTCTACTCTCCCTTTTCTTGCGCCTCCTCTCTCTCCCCCTCTCCTCTCCATCCTTCTCTCCCTTCACTCCCCTCTCTTTTCTCTCTCTCTCTCTCTCTCATCCTCCCTCCCTCCTCCTCTCTCTCGTCGCCCCCCTCTCTTCCTCTGTCCTCTCCTCTTGCTCTCTCTCTTTCCTCTCTCCTCCCTCTCTCCCCTCCCATTACTCCTCTTCTCCTCCTCCCTCTCTCTCTCTCCTCCTCACGCCATCCTCACTCTCCTCTCGCTCCTCCGCTTTCATCTCTCTCTTTCTCTCATTCTCCCTTCTCACCTACCTAACCTCTCTCTCTCTCTCCTCTCCCCCCCACTCCTCTCCTCCTCTCCTCCCCCCTCTCCTGTTTTTTCTCTCTCGGTCTCCTCTCCTCCTCCTCTCCTCTTCTCGCTCCTTCAGTCTCTATGCTGATTACTGATTCTAACCTTTATTCTCTCCCGTTTGGCTCCCGTCCTCCTTCTCTCCACTCTCTCTCCTCTCCCTTCCTCTCCTCGCTCCCCTTCTCTCTCTCTCCCTCTCTCCTCCGCTCTCTCCCTCTCGTCCTCTCTTTTTTCTTTTCCCTCTCTTCTCTCTCCCCCTCCCATCTTCTCTCTCCCCCTCACATTTCTCTCTCTCTCTCCCTCTCCTCCTTCTCTCACTCTCCGTCCTCCTCTCTCTTCTTCTCTCTCCCTCCTCCTCTCTCTCACGTCTCGGTGCCTCCTCCCGTCATCTCCTCTCTCATCTCCTCTCTCCTGTCCCTCCGTCTCTCTCTCCTCTTTCTTCTCTTCTCCTTCTCTCTCTCTTCTCCTCTTTTTTCACTCGCCGCCTCCTCCCTCCCTCTCGATAACCGGTCTCTGTTCCCTGTTTCTCCCCTTATTCGATTTGACCTGCATAGTCTCCTCATGGTCCTCTGGTTCTCTCTCTCCGTTCTGGTTGCCTTCTCTTATTTCCATTCTCTCTCTCTCTTCTTGTCTCGTCCCGAACACATCCTTCTCCCTCCTTCTCTTTTCTCTCTCTCCATCTCCCTCACTCTCTGTTTCTCAAGTCTCTCATTCTCTGTCATTGTCTTTTTTCTCTATCCCCCTCATTCCCTTCTGTTTCTCGGTCCCTCTTCTCTCTCTCTCTCTCCTCCATATCTCTCTCTCTCCAACCATCCATATTCCTCCGTGCTTCTGTTTCTTCTTTACTTCCTCTTCGCCATCTTCTTGTCTCTCCCTCTCTCTCGTCCCGTTCTCCTCTTTTGTATACTGGAGAAACCGTATCTTCGTGGAAGACCTCCAGGCTCAAAGCAATGGCCAATCCTCAAAAGAAATAGCGTTGCAGGCTTTATCCGTAGTCTGTGGCCATTGAATCATGAAATCTAATAACTGGTGAAATCTTAACCCACAGCCCTGAGAAGGCCTTTCTAAAGGTAGACAACAGAGCCAGTTTAACGCCAGTGCGAGCGTCCGTCTTCTACAACCTGAAGCTGTTTTCTAAGACGCATGCAATATACAGGGAATGCTATAGGGAGCTGGATGTCTTTCCCTGTTTGCCCACCACATTCGCCCGTTCATCATCCCTATTTTCTTTTTTTTTTTTTTCTCCCCCACCCCCACCCTCCCCCTGACTTCCCCCGACTTTAACCCGCCCCACCCTCCCTATACTCCACCCAACCCATTCTTCCGCTTATTTTACAACACATTTACAGTTTGGGAAGAGAAGAGGAGAGATTGGATGATAAACGAACGAAAGGAGGCGTCTTTTGTCGTTTATTTTCTGCTGTGTCTGTGGACTTGTAAAAGAAATACATTACTTACGTTGTTGTTGTTGGTGGTGGTGATGTTCTTGTCGCTGTTGTTATTGTGGTGGTGGTGGTGGTGGTGGTGGTGGTGGTGGTGGTGTGATGAAGGTGGTGTTGTTGTAAGGGGTAGTGATGGTGGTGGTGGTGGTGGTGGTGGTATAAGGGGTGACGGTGGTGGAAGTGGAGTTGTTGTAAGGGGTGGTGGTAGTGGTGGTGGTGTTGTAAGGAGTGCTGAAGGGGGTGGTGGTGGTGGTGGTGGTGTTGTAAGGGTGGTGGTGGTGGTTGTAGGGTGGTGGTGGTGGTGGTGATGGTGGTGGTGGTGGTGACGGAGGGTGGTGGTGGTAGGTACGTGGTGGTGGTGGTGGTGGTGGTGGTGTAGGGGGTGGTTGTGTGGTGGCGGAGGTGGAGTTGTTGTAAGGGGTGGTGGTGGTGGTGGTGTAAGGGGTGGTGGTGGTGGTGGTGGTGGTGGTGCTCAAAGTGATTCCTCGCGTATGGCAGAAACCTTGCAATAAGAGCTTTCCAGCAAAGACCCTCACTTCTTTTCAAAACACACATCACTATACTATGAGCACGACAGTCTTCTACTTGCCACCGCCAGTCCCTAATGTCCACAGGGTATCTGCAGTTGAATATCATTTCTCCTACCTTCAGGCTATCACAAATTGCCTAGCACTTGTTGATGTGGTCTTTTCGCCTCACCACGCGTGAACGACACGTTGGGAATCAATCTTACGGAGAGTGAAGACAAAGGACAGACAACCGGGAACAGCAGGTGATGAGTGTGCTCCTGATGTTGGTGGTAGAACTGAGAGGGAGAAGGTTCTTTCTCAGATCATTTTCCTGGAATTGCCACACATCCTCGCGCGCGCGCGCGCGCGCGCGCGCGCGCGCGTGTGTGTGTGTGTGTGTGTGTGTGTGTGTGTGTGTGTGTGTGTGTGTGTGTGTGTTGTTTTTAGTGTGTGTTGTGTGTGTGTGTGTGTGTGTGTGTGTGTGTGTGTGTGTGTGTGTGCTTTGAGTTAGAATTAGTATTTTATCATGTTTCTGTAATATGCGCTTCGGGGCTCGGGAGGTAAAGCGCTCTATGTCCTTTTACATTACAACGCATTACGTCATCCACGGAGTTTAGTGCTTGACTCGGAGGGCGGTGGGGGATTGTGGTAAGGGAAGGGATGCGCGGGGGCAGAGAAAAACAGAAATTCTCTTCTGTCGTTTCCAGTTCTCTTAGCTGATCTGTAGATGGACCTAATCTTATGGGATGTACCAACATTCCGTTGGATTCTGATTGGCAACAAAAAGAGAAAAGTTGGTTTTCAAGGAAACACTAGCGGAGGCAAGCCTTAATGTTAGTTACGGATGGGTGGTTGGAGTGTGTGTGTCTGTGTGTCTAACTCTCCCAGAAATATGTCTGCGTGTTCGCGCTTTCCTACCACACACCCCCCACTCAACCGCACACAGACAGCCAGGCAACACAACCGTAATTCTTTACTTATTTTTTTTCTATGCCGCCTGGGCCATCCACACATACAAAACATCATCAACAAACATTAATAAACATGAATAATCTACATGGAGCACACCGCAACTATGGGTGTACAATATTAATATATATGTGGCGCCCACACCAACAGTCTATCACAGGCACTGTCCGGCCTGGCTCCACAGTCCGCAACTGAAACTATTCTTAAGCAATAGAGTGCAGAATGACGGAGCAGCACGTTTGGGACAAACTTGAATACTGCTCAGAGAAAGCGCTGACCAATTTGTATCGATTGTGTCCACAGTTTCACTCTCCCATTCGGCTTCAAAACATTTGTCATCGATCACTTCAGACTACTCTCTTACAGTCGTTCACAAGCCATCGGAGTCTCTGGAGGACTGTCGTCGGGTCTTTCTGTTCACATTATGGACCACAACTGCTTCTTCAGCAATGGATGCTTGAATATCATAAGTCCGTGAAGATTTCTCGCAATGATCTTGTCACTCGCTCCAACGAAGGCTGTAGCACAAAATTCTGACAAATTTGTCAGAAACTGTCACCAAACTTCTCGTTTCACAAGCCTTAGAATTTACAAACATACAGTAGTAGTAGTAGTAGTAGTAGTAGTAGTAGTAGTAGTAGTAGTAGTAGTAGTTGTTGTTGTTGTTGTTGTTAGCAGCAGCAGCAGCAGTAGCAGTAGCAGCAGCAGCAGCAGCAGCATGAGTAGTAGGAGGAGGAGGAGCAGCTCGCAACAGCAGCGCCAGCAGTAGTAGTACTAGTAGTTGTGGTGGTGGTGGTGGTGGCTGTGGTGGTGGTGATGGTAATACTAACTGCAGCAGCAGCAGCAGCAGCAGCATGTTTATAAAGATATAAATTAAAACAGATTGATGCATGTTGATAAAACCATGATCTGCGTGACACGACACAGATTTACACACGCAACTGCCACAAAGAGA
>JADBJO010006563.1:12500-17500 GCA_016801955.1 Conus betulinus
GAAAGTGCTTTGCCGATCTTTCTGAAAATTTGTAGGAATATTCATTATGGGTCACAGATGATGGCCGATGTTTCACCAGAATATACTAACGGCTATAACGGCCCCAAAACGGTTTTCATCTTTATGGAATATCTCACGCGTATTCAAGATAAACTGGAGAGTACGTTTATATGCTTTGCATCTTGTTAGTTCATGCAGAGGTCCGAGTGCGCGCGAGTGTATGTGCTGTGTGAGAAAGATGTCTCAAACTGAAGTGATGAGGTAGTGCGTGGCTGCAGAAGGAGGGTAACACCAGGAAGGGAGACAGTCTTTGGATCATTGAAGCAAAAGACATAATCCGTATTCAAAGAAAAAGATACACCCCACGGTGTGGGTGGGGCCCAGAAAAGTACTGTCCTGAACTGCTAAACAAAGCAGCTGGAGCAATCCTGTACCACCCTTGGAACCTGTGCTGCGTTCACATAGGATGTAGACAGAACCTGTATTGAATGTCAGTGTGTGGTGAACACTCAGAGAACCCCAAAAGCTGCCGCTACTCCTGCAGTACTGTCAGTAGAGAAAGACAGACAGAAAGAGACAGGCACGGAGGAAGGAAGCAGGAAGGGCGGAATGCAACGAGGAAAATGTTGGACTAAGCAAAGGCAGGTTAAAACGCTCTTTCTTAGGTTGTTCACAGACAGAAACAAGTCGGTGGTGATTATGATTGGATTCCCGTTTACAAAATTGTAAGGATGCTCCTTGTCTGTAATCCTGTCCTTTACCTATTGACTAGATTATTGACGTGAGTGTATCTACCCTGGCGAAGGTAAGGAAAGGTAAGGTAAGTTAAGGTGATGTTGCTTATAGCCCAGCCGACCGCAAAAGGGCCATATCAGGGCTGAAGTCAGCTCACAAAGTCACACGCAAAAAAAAAAAAAAAAAAAAAAAAAAAAAAAAAAAACAGAAAAAAAAACTTCCATACATCTCTTTCAAATACGCCTTCTAAACACCAGAAACTTCGTTACAAATCTTTCTTTCATAAAATCTCAGATCAGATGAACAATGTTAACCTCTTTCAGAAATTCAAAGATCTTGTCAGATGGGACATCTCTGAACAGGGTTTTCATGACGTCTGCTGTAAAATGTTTATGTTTCACGTCGTGCAAGTCCGAACACTCTCAAAGAACATGTTTCACTGTGAGTGATGCATGACATGGAATGCACCACGGAGCTTCTTCACCCTTTAAAAGATAAGAATGGGTGTAAAACGAGTGGCCTGTATGCAAACGGCACAAGACTGTTTCGTCTTGACGGCCGCCTCGGTAACATGGTATAAATTCAGGTTTGGACGGATTTTAAGTAGTTTGTTATCCGTCTGCCTGTTCCATTCCTCCTGCCAGAGGTCTTCGGCAGAAGCCTGTGTTTTGGGGTTTCAGATCAGTGTGAGGGACAGACAATCTGCTCAATTCTTTCTTTGTCGCATACTTGGCAAGTTGATCAACTACCTCATTGTCTCGAATGCCCACATGGCTGGAATCCTAAGCAAAAACTATGTTGTATCCATCTGATTTCAGAGAGGTGTACAGTTCAAATACTTTCAGCAGCTGAGGGTGTTTAAGATTACGGTCGGCAATGGCCTCTAAAGCAGAAAGGGAGTGTGACAAAATGAGGAGATCTTTATGTTTGGATTTACTGACCATTTGAAGAGCTAGGACCAAGGCTGTCAAGTCAGCAGTGTAGATGGAGCTGTCTGCTGGAATGTGTTTAGGACATCTCTGAGGGGGATCTGTCACACAAAACACAGCAGAGGCAACTCCCTCCTCAGATTTGGAACGGTCGGTGAAAATTCTTTTGAAGGATGGAAACTTCGAACACAGTTCGGAAAAAAGGGACTTGTATACCAAGGAACTAGTGGAATCTTTACGGTACGAGGCTAAATCAACCGGATCTCTGGTGTGAAGAAAGTCCACGGTGGGCCAAACCTCTGTCCAAAATCCAGCAGATCCTGTGTCCAGCCTTTGATTCTGGTCCGCAAAAATATCCGGGGCTTCGTCCTATGGCCTTCCTTCTCTCCACTACACGACGTGAAAATCGGCTGTACAGTGTTTTAGGTATCTGGCTGACAGGCCGATAAACAAACAAGACAAAACAGAAGCAGGCGAAAACATAAAGTCTGTGGTGGATCTGAATAGAGTTAATTCATATATCTCAAGCGAATCGTCTCTTGCGATCATGTGAAAAAGAAGTGTGTGTGTGTGTGTGTGTGTGTGTGTGTGTGTGTGTGTGTGTGTGTGTGTGTGTGTGTGTGTGTGTGAGCGCGCGCGCGCGCGCGCGTTGTGTGTGTGTGTGTGTGTGTGTGTGTGTGTGTGTGTGTGTGTGTGTGTGTGTGTGTGTGTGTGTGTGTGTGTGTGCGTGTGTGTGTGTGAGCGCGCGCGCGCGCGTGCGCAAGCGCACGCACTCCGGTACGGACGTGCTGGCGCAGACACACGTCTAAGTTACTGTTGAGAGAGAGACAGAGAGAGAGACAGAGAGAGAGGGAGGAGGGAGGGAGAGAGAGAGAGGGTCTCGCTTTTACACAGTTTTGATGATGTGTCATTTTTTATGTTTTCATTTACAATCAGAACGAACTTTAATCTAAATCTAAGAATTCACTCAATTCATTTTTCTTAAATGTTGGTAAAACTTAATCTTGATCTGACCAAAAATTTGTTTCAGTCAGCGATCGAAAAACGAAGATCTGAATCAAGAAGAAATAACATGAAGAAGGAGAACAGACAGACGAACACATTGCAAAGAAACAGACAGACTCCTCTCTCTCTCTCTCTCTCTCTCTCTCTCTCTCTCTCTCTCTCTCTCTCTCTCTCTCCATCACCACCACCCACTCAGCCCCACTCCACCCCACGCGCAGCAGCCTCCCTCCCTCCCTCTCCCAGATCATAAAAGCTGCCAAAACTGAACAGCTTCGACGTTCTGGTTTTCTTTTAGATTAAATCCAAGAACATTCTTTTAATGTGGGAAAGAAATCTCCACACGCACACAGCATCGATCGTTCTGTGCTCAAGTTTCAAAAGAACACAGGTCACTCGACCACGCTGTGTCACGCGAACGGTGGACGTCCAAAAAAGCCATGGCTCGCGCGGGCGGGCAGTTGTCTTCTGCAAATTATTGACTGGTACCCTCTCTCTCTCTCTCTCTCTCTCTCTCTCTCTCTCTATATATATATATATATATATATATATATATATATATATATATATATAAAACATAATATCTGTCTGTTTGTCTGTCTGTCTTTCTACTTCTGTCTGTCTGCCTATCTATCCGTCAAGCTGTCTGTCTGTCTATTTATCTGTTGGTTTATCTTTCTGTTTATTTGTCTATTTATCTATATATTTATCTGTCTATGTGTCTGTCTATTGTTTCTCTGCGCGCGCACACACACACACACACGTACACACACACACACACACACACACACACACACAGCGATGTGGGATAGAAAATCTCTCTCTCTCTCTCTCTCTCTCTCTCTCTCTCTCTCTCTCTCTCTCTCTCTCTCTCTCTCTCTCTCTTCTCTCTCTCTCTCTCTCTCTCTCTCTCTCTCTCTCTCTCTCTCTCTCTCATGATGTCTCATACACTGCGAGAAAGCGCGGAAGCTTCTCCACACTTTCTCTCGATTTGCAAGAAAAATGTGGTATAACAAGAAAGCGCGGCCATTTACCCGTCACTATTTCTTGTAATTAAGAGAAAGTGTGTGTGTGTGTGTGTGTGTGTGTGTGTGTGTGTGTGTGTGTGTGTGTGTGTGTGTGTGTGTGTGTGTGTGTGTGTGTGTGTGTGTGTGTGTGTGTGTGTGCATGTGTGAGTGTGAGAGTGTGTGTGTGAGTGTGTGTGTGTGTGTGCGTGTGTGTGTGTGTGTATTTGTTTGTTTGTGGGAGTGCGTGTGCGCGTGCGTGTGTGCGCGCGTGAGTGTGTGTGTGCGCGTGGAGCGGCAGGTTCTCCCACACTTTCTCGCCATACCAAGACACCACCCTTTTTTCTCACAACATCAGACAAATGACGCAATATCACCCATGTCACACAGCATCACGTACATCAGATCTACTCGCATACATCATACGATATCATATGTATGTTGTGGAGAGGTTGGAGAGGCGATTGGCAGGGCAAAATGTTGCTGTTTTTGTGAACAATACTTAAATTGCAAGGCTTTTGCGGTCCACACATCCCATAAGGCATTGCACTAGAGAATCTCTCTCTCTCTCTCTCTCTCTCTCTCTCTCTCTCTCTCTCTCTCTCTCACGGCATTGCGCTAGAGAATCTCTCTCTCTCGCTCTTTCTCTCTCTCTCTTGGTGTTGCACTAGAGAATATCTCTCTCTCTCTCTCTCTCTCTCTCTCTCTCTCTCTCTCTCTCTCTCTCTCCCTCTCCTCTCTCACTCTTTTGAAGCTTTTGTAGCTGTGCTCGTATCTTATATAACGCTGCCCCCCCCCCCCCCCTCTCTCTCTCTCTCTCTCTCTCTCTCTCTGAGGGCAAATATCTGTGGGATGGGTAATGGAGAAGGGAGGGGATGGTGGTGGGTGATGGTGGTGGTAGTGGTGGTGGTGGTGGTGGTGGCAAGGTAAGAAACAAAAAGTAATGACGTCATCTCGAATTACCTCCTCTCTCCTCTCCGCCTCCTTCTTCAGAGGACTTTGTGTGTAAGTACATGTCAGTCAAAACCAGGCAGGTGTGCTGCGACAGAAGAGACCCAGTCCCAGTGCGCATCAGGTGGTAGTATCCCATACATCCCCCTCCCCACCCCCAACCCCACCCACGCCCTCCCCCACCTCCACCCCCAGCACGATGACAGAGCTTTTACAAATTACTCATGTCGCTCCTGGCTTGTAAATCGGTGCTGTAGGTGTTGATGACACCCATGCTATTTTTTTCTTCCAAGGATAAGTTTAGGAAATTATGTTTGGGTGAAAATAAAGTCCGGTCACAATAATTACTGGTAAAATGACTACACTTTATAGTTCGTTC
>JADBJO010006563.1:22500-30000 GCA_016801955.1 Conus betulinus
GATACACCACTTCTGATTTGTCCCGACGTTTTTAACAGCGTCTGCTGTGGTTCTGCCAGGCTGCTTTGAGCTTTCAAGACTATATTTGTCCCTCATAGTTTCATTAGAAAAGAGTAAAACCATACTTCCCAATGATTTGCGACAAACTGTTTAAGGAAACAGAAAGAAAAAGAGAACAAGAATTGGAGCAATATTCCATGCCTAAGTCTGTTCAACAAAAATTGAGCCTCCAGGTTCCATACATAATACTGGTTAACGCACATATACTTTATCAAAATTACCATACACCCAGTTGATTCAAATCAGATTGAAAGTTACAAGCCCGCTTGATGCGGCGGTTAGTGTTGCGGATCCCAGCTGGGAAGTTGTAGGTTCGATTCCCATCAGAACCATTTTATTTGTGGGATATATTTGCCACAGCCAGCTTCTCCCCAGAGTTGAGTTTGTCATGGATTCATTCGGGAAGACCTGGATCACACAGCTGAGTTTCATCTATTTAATGAATGCACCTCTGAGAGAATTTGGTCAAATGTCCTATCCAAAACTGCAGGTGTCTATATCTCTCAGGCCTGATTGATGCTGGGATATATTATGAAAGTGAGCGTAGAGCACAGCTGTACTGAGCAGCCTCAGGAATGGAACTTCATAGCATTATCTTCATCGTCCTTATTGTCATCAATCAGCATGAAAATGAAAGTTTCATATTCTGTAGCCCTTCATGCCCGGCTGTCATGGTGACCTCAGTTTCGATTTCCATGCCACATCTACATTCTTCGTGGGGTCTTATGGTGGTGTTGGCAAGTGCAAGAGAACTGTCGTTGGATGGACGTGGTGGCACCCTTTGGAGGGGTGTGCTCATTCACGCAGGCTCCGGCATTAATTCATTAATGTCGTCAGTAGGGAGCTGAGCCAGTCGTATCCTGCATATGTTGGGTCAGAACAGGTACCACGGAAGCACTGAAGTGACTCGGTAGAAACGAAGTGAGTTCCCTCGTGACGACTTGACAGTAACTGCTCTTTGTGTATTGCTCGTGTTGGATATGCAGTGGAAAAATCCAGGGTCTGGTTTTGGACTAGGAGCTGGAATAAACTGTGTGGAGATAATGTTACTGGAATGTTACAGAAGATGCGGCAGCCGAAAAAACGTTTACACCAAACAACAGATGAAAAAAAAACCACAACAATGAATGTAAACACACACATTAAAAAGAAAAGCAAAGAAGTCCACATAGTTCCTATTCAAACGCATGATCTCGCCGTTGGGGAAGGGAAGGGGCAGACAAAGTGAAAGACTGACAAACAAACTGAAAGATAACTAAACTGTCCGCCTTTTACTCTTCCACACAGGATTCACACTGGGACATCACAGCACACTTAGGAAATGTCTCTATGAAAATTCACAGAAAGATGTTCTAAGCTGCTCCTCACATAGTGACGACACTAAGCGTCCCTATCGAGAGGGAATATATGAATATCATCCTTGTTCCATTGTCCTTTCTCAAAGCGGTTTTTACCTGGTTCACTGGCAATCAAAGATCTTCTGAAGAAGAATTTAATGCTTATGTTGATTATCGTTTCCTTCCTTTCAAAGTCCCATTCGGACAGTTCTGTAGACAGCGCATACGTTGATGATTCAAGAAGTCAAGATTGTCGATATGTTGATTTTTCTCCTTGTAGGATTTTGCGCTGAGGGAAAGCGATGGAGGAGATGGGCATATGTGCTTTGTATAACTCTTTAATACCACTGACTATCTCAGAATGTTTTTTCAGATCAATCTGAAAGCATTTTTTTTGTGAAAGGACATAAAATTTAAAAAAAAAAAAAAAAAAAAAAAGCTAATCAAAGCGAAGCTGTTCTTTATTTCATGCACTTACGGTCCTGAGATGGGACTCGCAGATGGCAAGGTATTAAACATCATGATTAATTCATGAACTCACTTCCTCCATCCCTCCTCCCGTGACAGATGTGGAATACCAACAATGTCTGACCGGCCGCCCGAGAGAATCTATATCTGGGGCAGAATGTTGTCCTGTCTGTACCTGGGCTATTCAATTAGCCCAGGGGTCTAAACAGTCGGGAGGGGGGGGGGGGGGGAGTAGCACCGTTCAGCTGATTTATCGGAGCTTCCTCTACTCACATAACGCCCGAAGATGAGATGGGAAGAGAGAAGAAAAAAAAAAACAGTGGAGGTGGGGGGGGAGAAAGAGAGAGAGAGAGAGAGAGACAGAGACAGAGAGAGAGGGGGGGGGAGGGAGGGACGGAGGGAGAGAATCAAGGGGTAAGCGAGGAGAGGGACAGGAGGGGGGAAGACGGGGGAGTGGATGTGGAAAGAAGCGTATACAGCATGGGAAGGAGCATACACCACTCCTGATTTAGCCATACATTTTTACACTGTCTGCCATAACTCACTCAGGCAGGCAGTTTTTTAGGCCCTTCAGGATTATTTTTGTTCCATCAAAAGTTTTTCTCAGACATCAGTAAAATGTACCTCAAGACGAAATAAAACAGATAAGGAAAAACAAGATGCAAAAACATATAAACGTGCTCCCAGTCTGAGATATTCCATAAAGAGAAAAAAACCGTTTTGGGCCGTTATAGCCGTTAGTAACGGCTATTCTGGTAAACATCGGCCATCATCTGTGATCCATAATGAACATACCTACACATTTTCAGAAAGATCGGCCAAGTACTTTCTGAGATTTTCTATCAAGAATGAAACTTTTATGGGCCGTTATAGCCGTTAGTACCGCTATAACGGTAAAATAACACATCGGGTATCATCCATGATCCATAATGAACATGTCTACAAATTTTCAGAAAGATCTGAAGTACTTTCTAAGATATTCTATAAAGAAGGAAAACCGTTATGGGCCGTTATGGCCATTAGTGACGGCTATAACTGTAAAGTAACACATCGGGCATAATCCATGACCCATAATGAACATACCTACACATTTTCAGAAAGTTCGGTCAAGTACTTTCTGAGATATTCTATAAAGAAGAAAAAACCGTCCTGGGCCGTTATAGCCGTTAGGAACGGCCATAACGGTAAAATAACACATCGGGCATCATCTATGACTCATAATTAACATGCCTATAATTTTTCAGAAAAAAATCGGCCAAGTACTTTCTAGGATATTCCAGAAAGAGCGAAAACCGTTATAGGCCGTTATGGCCGTTAATAACGGCCATAATGGTAAAATAACACATCGGGCATCATCCTTGATCCATAACGAATATATCTTCTTTTTTTTTTTCAGAAAGATCGGCCCAATAGTTTTGTCTGGAGCGTGTGGAACACATTTTGACCACGACGGACGGACGGACGGACAGACAGACACACGCACACAGACGCATTTCTTCGTTCCCATTGTAAAAGACTCCCTGTTCTATAAGAACTGGGAGTACAAAAATAAAGAAAACGCATCAAGGAAAATCAGTGCAATACTCAATGCAAAATTATGACTGTAGCCTATTAAACAAGAACCATACCTCCAGGATCTGTCCACAACACTGAATGACATATAAGAATATTTCATCAACATTACTCTGCACTATCTAATGTACTTTAAAAGTGTAGGTTACACTGACATTTAACACATAACAAGAAATGAACACACACTTGAATATAAAAGAATGAACCGAAACGGTTAACGTGTTTCCTCGTAAATACAGATAATCTCGCCTGTGAGGAAAAATAACAGAAGTGGGATAGACTGACAAGCAGAGATAATAATCATCTGTTCCCCTTTCCTCTCTCTTGCAAGGTTCTCATCAAGACATTATAGCATACTTTGAAAATGACTTCATGAAAGTGTACACATAAATAATAATTATCTGTTCGCCTTTCCCCTCCCATGCAAGGTACTCATCAGAACATTATAGCACACTTTGAAAATGACTTCATGAAAGTGCACACATAACTATTTGAAGCTATCCTATATTTAAAAAGCTCATTGCTTTAAGATGGATTTCACAGGTGGTAAGGCACACATGGCTCATTCATGAGCACTCTGCCATCATCCCTCCTCTCACTACGGATACTGGGTACCAAGACATCCGATCAGCCCGCCCGAGGGATTCTGTACTTAGGGCGGAATTTTCTCCTCGCTCTACCAGGGCTATTTGATTATCCCGCTAACACAAACAACTAGAAGCCATCAGCACCGTTTACAGATTTATTGGATCTCCCTCTCTTCACAAAATGCCCGAAGAAGAGAGGGGAAGGAAAACGACAAAAAAAACAAAGGTGGTGTGGGATGGGGGTGGGTGGGGGCATTGAGACCACAGAGGATGGGGAAGGGGAAGGGAAAGATGGGGTGAATGGGGAGGGTGAAAATGGAAAATAGGAGGTGCACGCCACTCGTGATTTAGACAATGCCTCTAGAGTCCATGCATAATGCTGCTGAACACAAGAGGCCTTGTTAGCATTACTGCGCACCAGCTGATTCGAATGAACGTGTAGGTTACACTGACATCTAACACAGAGAATAAGCAAAGGATATATACATGATACATGAAAAAGAAGCAAAGACGTCCCATGGCTCCTCTATACACGCGTGACACTGGCCTGCGGAGGAGGAGAGAGAGAGAGAGAGAGAGAGAGAGAGAGAGAGAGAGAGAGAGAGAGAGAGAGAGAGAGACAGACAGACAGACAGACAGACAGACAGAGAGACAGACAGGACAGACAGACAGACAGACAGAGACTGATAGACACACAGAGACAGACAGATGGATAGACTGACAGACAGAGATAACTAGCTGTTCACCTTTCCTCTCTTACGCATTAACTGCAATAGAACATTTTATTACATTTTGGAAACAACCACATGAATGTGTACTTCTAGTTGTTGCAAGCTGTTCTGTGTTTCATGAGCTCATGGCTCCGAAATGGGCCTCACAGAAGGCAAGACAATAAACAACATGACTAAATCATGAACTCACGTCCACCACCCCTCCTCCCCATACAGACTCCGAATACCAATGATTTCCGGCAGGCCGCCCGAGGGAATCTGCCGAACTGGCGGCAGGATTTCGCCGCATGTAATTTGGCCGTAGCCCAGGCGGGATATTTAATCAGGTCGTTGATATAAACAGCCAGAGGCCAGCACCAGTTGATTAATTAGATTGCGGTCTGTGATCCCGTCCCTGTTTCCTCAGAATGCCGATGGCGGAAACGGAAGGGGCAGTAGGCGAGTATGAATCCCGCACAGAATGGCGACCAATCAGAGAATGTTTCTATTTATGGTGTGGGATGACGGTGTGTCACTGGAAAAAAAAAATCCTTTCCAGAATCTAGCCTCGAAGTATACGCAGATGTAGCAACTTTTGAGGCTTGAAGCCTTGAAGCATTATTCCTCAAACATGTCTGCAACGTTGTATTGACAGACTGGATTTGTTTAGAAAAGGCCATCTTCCCCTTTCTCTTTGTCTTGCGTGGAAGTGTGCATATGCATTACAGATAGGATTTTAGGTAAGAGAACTTGAGGATTCACCAACTTCGGAATGCTTGACCCAAACCTTTCTTAGCCTAACGCTGATCCTGTCCTCAAGCCTAACAGTCAGGGCTAAACTAGCCCTAGCCTTAATCCTGAGCTAACCCTACTAAGGAAACTTGGGAGAAGAAAAAAAAAAAACTTTCGTTGTTCGGTTGGTCGCATTGCGAAACAGTAGTTTTGTCTCCTGTTGTTGTCCGTCGATAAAGGAAAAAAACGTCTGCCATTGACCAAAAGTTTCACCTTCAATGACCAGGGAGTCAATACCTCTTTAGATATTCTACGTCTTGCTTCCCTTCTAAAATTGCAGTTGCTTTCGCTGGCGCCGATCCATCGACGAATTTAATCACATAGAGTATTTCAAGCGTTGAACACCGGCAGAATGATGAACATGATGAATTGCACATACACATACGTCAAAAGCATCAATGTCTGATCGTCTGATCATGTCTTACGGTTAACAGCCGCCGAAGTTTCATTCGGAATTCTCGCAATGACACTGATACATTTGAATCTGTGGAATTCTTGTCCTGTGAACAAAGCACACGTTTCATAAGGCTAAATGAACCACCAGAAATGGCAATCATAAGGCTACATGAACCACCAGAAATGGCAATCATAAGGCTAAATGAGCCATGAGAAATGACAATCATAAGGTACATAAACCATCAGAAATGACAATGACAAGGCTACATGAACCATCAGAAATGACAATCATAAGGCTACATGAACCATCAGAAATGACAATCATAAGGCTACATGAACCATCAGAAATGACAATGACAAGGCTACATGAACCATCAGAAATGACAATGACAAGGCAAGGCTACATGAACCATCAGAAATGACAATCATAAGGCTACATGAACCATCAGAAATGACAATGCATCAGAAATGACAATGACAAGGCTACATGAACCACCAGAAATGACAATCATAAGGCTACATGAACCATCAGACATGACAATCATAAGGCTACATGAACCATCAGAAATGACAATGCATCAGAAATGACAATGACAAGGCTACATGAACCATCAAAAATGACAATCATAAGGCTACATGAACCATCAAAAATGACAATCACAAGGCTACATGAACCATCAGAAATGACAATGCATCAGAAATGACAATCATAAGGCTACATGAACCATCAGAAATGACAATCATAAGGCTACATGAACCATCAGAAATGACAATCATAAGGCTACATGAACCATCAGAAATGACAATCATAAGGCTACATGAACCATCAGAAATGACAATCATAAGGCTACATGAACCACCAGAAATGACAATCATAAGGCTACATGAACCATCAGAAAAATGACAATCATAAGGCTACATGAACCATCAGAAATGACAATCATAAGGCTACATGAACCATCAGAAATGACAATGACAAGGCTACATGAACCATCAGAAATGACAATCATAAGGCTACATGAACCGTCAGAAATGACAATCATAAGGCTACATGAACCATCAGAAATGACAATGACAAGGCTACATGAACCATCAGAAATGACAATGCATCAGAAATGACAATGACAAGGCTACATGAACCACCAGAAATGACAATCATAAGGCTACATGAACCATCAGAAATGACAATCATAAGGCTATATGAACCATCAGAAATGACAATGCATCAGAAATAACAATGACAAGGCTACATGAACCATCAGAATGACAATCATAAGGCTAAATGAACCATCGAAAATGACAATGCATCAGAAATGACAATCACAACAAGGCTATATGAACCATCAGAAATAACAATCATAAGGCTACATGAACCATCCGAAATGACAATGCATCAGAAACGACAATGACAAGGCTACATGAACCATCAGAAATGACAATCATAAGGCTACATGAACCATCAGAAATGACAATCATAAGGCTACATGAACCATCAGAAATGACAATCCTAAGGCTACATGGACCATCCGAAATCCCAATGGCCAGTGTGTCTGTCCATGCTGACAGGCTACAATATTC
>JADBJO010006563.1:35000-40000 GCA_016801955.1 Conus betulinus
ATCTGACTATGGTAGTCATGGCGTGAATGTTTCTTTGAATATGAAAACAATTACTTACACTAGTGTTTGCGTTCTTCAGACATCCGATAATGAGTCAAAAGAGAATGAAATGCCAATCATATGTGTGTGTGTGTGTGTGTGTGTGTGTGTGTGTGTGTGTGTGTGTGTGTGTGTGTGTGTGTGCTTTTGACGTGAAAACAATTATTTCCACAAATATGTGCGCTGTTAAGACATCAGATAATTGAGTCAAAAAACAAAAAAAAAAAAAAAAAAAAAAACAAAACAGAAGAAACCAAAGAAGAGAAGAGGATGTCGCGGACAGCCTCAATCCTCCGGAAATGACAAAAATCATGAGCACTGATTTCACTCTGGCATTTGCATTTATTTATTACTATTTCTAAACGAATTCTTTCGTATTTTTGTAAAGTATGAATCCTGTAAAAGTACGAATTACATCAGTTAATATTCGTATGGTTTTAACATGCAACATAGTAAATTAGTGTATACGAAAATTCTAAATTCGTTTTGTTTAGAATCCCACACACACACGCACACACACACACACACACACACACACACACACACACACACACACACACACACACACACGCACGCACGCACTCATGCAGGCACGCGCGCACGCGTGTACACACACGCACGCACGCACGCACGCACGCACGCATGCACGCACGCATGCACGCACACACACACACACACACACACACACACACACACACACACACACACACACACACACACACACACACACTGAGCAAGAACACCACACCAGCACCATCATCACCACCATCACCAACACCTCCATCACCGCCACCACACTTATCACCACCATTAACATAACCATCACCTCCACAACCAGTTGTAGCATAAAAAAAAAAAAAAAAAAACCCGAGGGGCCAGACTGGCTAGGGAACATGTGTTAGTGTAACACCGGGTCACAGGAGTCATGAAGGTGCTTGTTAGCCACAGGGTGGCCGTTCCGGCCAACATTGACCAGCGGTCACGTGCGGCTGTCCCACCCCCCGATCTTCAGTGCGTACTGGACGTTTCATTAAGACGCGGTGATAAATCATCTTATGTGGTAACCCCCCGTCTTGACCAGGGAGATTTCTGATAGGGCAGAACAGTTCGGACACGTTCAGAGCCAACTGTGTGGAACATGTTCCTACGCACATTATATCATAGAAGCTGGACTGTGGGCACGTTCAGGATTTACTGTCATTAAATGTCTTCTTGGATGTACCATGTTCTTACAAGACATTTTCAGGACCTGAAGAGTTACTCTTTCTGTACGTAATGTATAAATTTAACACAGGAAAGTGAGGCTGCAGAAAGGGAGGTAACCACGATGAAGAGATTTTTTTTTTTCTTGATTAATGATCGTTAAGTTACGATGAGTCACGTTGTTTTAATCGAGACAAGGAATACTTTAGAATCTAACGAGTGATATGCATACAGTTCTGTATAATTATATCATTATGTATATGTTGTACTTACAAGAGCAAGTGAGCTTGTTCCGATTTCACTGTGTCGAAGACCTTTCTACACGTAAAGATTGTGAGTGTGTTCAGAATTTATAGCGCCAAGTGCCTTTCTGGACATGTTGTGTTCACATGGCACAGTGGGTGTATTCTGAATTTTACTGGCGGGTTACTTTTTTGTATATGGGGGGGGGGGGGGGGGGGGGGGGGGGGGGGGGGGGGGGGTTAAAAATAAGACAGTCGGCGAGTTCACAATTTAGTAGCATATTACATACGTATCTATAGATAGTGATAGGTGATAATTGAGGATAGTGAACATGTTTCAGAATTAATCGTTTACATGTTCAGTATTTCTTTACGATGACAGTGTCTTTACGATGTCGGCACTGTACTACTTTTTTTTTATATCAGTATTTGAACATCAGACTCCATCCGTGAGGATCAGGAAGGAAGGAAGGCAGAATGGATAGGGAGGAAAAATGAGTGGATGAAAGACAGGATGCCAGAAAGAAGATTGGATGGATGGGGGGGGGAGGAAGAAAAGAAAGAAGCAAAGAAAATGGAAAGGGGGAAAATGGGTTGAAGCAACAAAAGAAGAAAAGGCAGGTAACGCAGCTGTTGAAAGAATGATCATAACCCTCAATGAAAAGTAGAAAATACAGCAGCCAGAACGAATACAACGGGGGAAAAGGACTGATATAAAGCAAAGACGCTCAGAAGAAATGGGGGGAAAAGAAAACATGTAGATGCTGCCAGGAGAATAAAACTAAAGATGAAAAGAGCGATACAAATAAGGAAGAGAAGAAGAGGAAGACGGCAACAGAATGGACTTCCCCAGGGGATACAACAATTAGCGGCATTTCAGTGGATTACCGCCCCGTTGTTGAACATCAGTCTCGTCTGCTTCTGGTACCTAAGGAAATAAAATTTAACAGTTCTGGGTTCACTGCTATTTTTTTCTGGTCTGACCTTCGGTGTCTTTTTGGAGGCATTACCGCCACGCACTGCCCATTCCGCTGCCCCGGCTCCATCTCCACCACCCTCCCCCATCACGGCACCAACACTACAGTCCACAGGGAACACTAACACTTAGGTCGCTGTGAGACACCCCATTAAAGGACACCCGGCACCGCATGCTGCCATACCACTTCGGTGGTGTTCAGTGATGACTGTGTTGAGTGGGGGGTGGGGGTGGGGGGTGGGGGGTGTCGGCATTATTCATTTGGATCTCACACGATCCGTTTCACTGGTGAGGTGGCCACATGGACGCCTGCATACTGGGAACATGAACACCGTGTTCGCGTTCAGATAGGGGCGGTTGTGAGTTCAAACCACAATCGAACTCCCAACATGAATACGGTTTTGGATCTTTTCTTTCTTTTTTGTTCGTTCGTTCGTTGGTTCGTTTGCTGCCTGTCTTCACGTTCTGCTGATTTGATAGTATCAGTACGGTGGCAGATAGGTATTCCCACTCCACCCTAATACCCCTCATTCCATCAGGTCTCCCCTGCCCTTCCATCTCCTTCCCCCTCCCCATCCCCCATGCCCCGTCTTCATCCATTCTTCTGGAGTGGTCGTTCCCTCCGGCTACTATGATCTGATGTTATCCTGCAGTTTGTCACACCTAAAATACCCAAGCCAAGTAGATAAATCGCCAGGCTAGGAATCAAGGAATCAAGAAGACTGATTCTTCTTCTTCTTCCTGCCAAGCGCCCACCCCCTGCCCCCCCCTAACCCCCCCCCCCCCCCCCCCCCCCCCCCCCCTTCCCAACTCGCTCCCCAGCCCTCCTTCACCATCGATCCCAATCTCAAGCGGTGGTGGTGTGTGTATCCATGTACATTCCATTCCTCCTCCTCAACACGTTTCTCTTTTCATCTTCCTCCCACCCACCACCCACCATCCCCCACCCCCACCTTGCCAACACCACCACCGTCCCTCCCTCCCCTCCCCCGCCCCCACCTTTCCTGTCCCTGTTAGTCCTCCCCTTCCTCCCCTTTCCCCCCCGTCCGCCCTGTCCGACCACTAAACCTTGAGTGATGGGGTCTGCGTGCTGGTCTTTCGTGTGAGTCGATAGTGAGGGGGGGTTATGCGTTGGTGGGACCGCGGTTCTTTGTCCTTAGTGCAATCCATCACGTTATCTCTCTCTCTCTCTCGCTCTCTCTCTCTCTCTCTCTCTCTCTCTCTCTCTCTCTCTCTCTCTCTCTCTCTCTCTCTCTCTCTCTCTCCAGCATTGACAGCATCGACATGAAGACATGCAAAAAACAGAGAAAAGGACAACATCATATGAGAGCTTAATACCTTTCTCCACTACTTCGGAGCTTATGGGAAAATAGATGTAATCTGTAATTTTCAGTCGTCACTCGCCCCCTGCACACAACACACACAACACACACACACACACACACACACACACACACACACACACACACACACACACGCACGCACGCACACGCACACGCACACACACACACACACATGCGCGCGCGAAGTCTGGAATGAGGTGGCTAGCTGGTGTCATGCTCAGATTACTACTCCCATCAATGAATGGGAAGACTGGCACTTCCGACTCCGATCTGGTCTGCCTCGGAGATGCGCTGTCGAGATTTCTTGACATTCCTTGATGAACACAGATGTTCGTGAATGCAGAGCCTCATGTTCTCTGCTTCAAAGTAAATGGGAGGCTCCCCTGACGAAAAAAAGGGATAAATGTATGCCAGCTTCTTTCTACAAATACTTTTTTTTTGTAAGATATGGCAGTATATGCCTTTGCTAGTAAGTAACCTGAGCTCTACATGGGTGGTCACAAAGTCGAATGAATAATCCCAGTTTTCTTCACAAGAGGAGATATACACCCTTCAGATAACTCGGGCGATATCTGTGTCATTGTTTTGCACTCTTCCCACCGCTTCAGTTCCCGACTACTGTGCTTTTAAGTCTTTTTTTTTCCATCACTGGAGCAGCAGCGGCAGCAGTAAAGTTCCATAACTCCCACCAAAATCTATAATAGAAGACAGGTTTATTCCTTTCTCCACTTTTTACAGATTGTCTCCCCTCCCTCTCCACTCCACTCCCCCCCCCCCCCCCCCCCCCGCCTCCCCACACACACACACTCCTGGCTCTACCTCCCCTCCCATCTCCGGTCTTTCCCACCTATCCCACTCAGCGCGTGCTGGGGTAGCGACAGAGCCAGAGTCTACACACACAGCGTGTGCAGCGAGCTTGGTGAGCCAGCGTTGGCTGGCTTCTCGCGCGCGCTGTGCCCTATGACATGCACTTGTCCACGGTAATTGGCCAGTAATTTGACTAATCAATGAACACTAATTACCCTTAATTAGAGAGTGTTCATGCTTTGAAAGTAAGATTCTGGTCCAAGCTAGGTACGGAAGATCGCGTACATATTATTATTATATTATAGTTAGTGAAGGCCAACATACCCAGTACTTATGATGAGATGCGACTATGAAAGTCCCGCTGTATGAATGCTTCTAAAAATGTTCGCT
>JADBJO010006563.1:42500-47500 GCA_016801955.1 Conus betulinus
TGACTGGCACAAGTGCTTGTGAATACAAAGTATCAGTCAGTCACATTAAGGTCTAATTTGCACACACTGCCTCAGGTGGCACAGCAAGAAGGAGATGACCACACCAGGAGTGTGGAACTAGAAGGATTATTTCACCCCACGTTTCACACAATACAACACATGAAATCAAAACAGCAGAAATAGCAGTTAGTGCGTTAGGCGCCACTTTGATTCAACTCGCCACATCTGACTGCGAACTTTTGTTTTTTTTTTTTTTTTTTTTTTTTTTTTTTTTTTGAAGAAAGTAAGCCAGCCATGTATCTAAATCAAATACCAGATGTTCGTTTGGCTTTATTAGTCTCTGGTGCGAGGGAAAAAGATGTTTGACAAGTACCTGTTATTGCTTGATCCGAATGAACCAGACACTAGAACGTTTGCTCTGCTGCCATCATGTAAAGCTTCTAAAATCTTAGATGGAGCGGCCTGT
Organism: Conus betulinus; assembly: GCA_016801955.1. NCBI lineage: Eukaryota > Metazoa > Mollusca > Gastropoda > Neogastropoda > Conidae > Conus > Conus betulinus. The sequence continues at coordinate 42,967 of JADBJO010006563.1, forward strand.
ACGTATCAAAAACAGCAAGTGTAACAACTGTACAGTTGTATGAGCTGGGGACCGTGACTTTGATAAACTGGTTTTGAGGCTGGTGAGGATTGGGGGGGGGGGGGGGGGGGGGGGGGGGGGGGGGGGGGGGGGGGGGGCTGGATTTAAGCCTTATTAGGTTCGTAGGCTAAGTTATTAAAAAAATAAATAAATAAAACGTTACCTAATACAAGGCGACACAACTTGAACAGCCTTTAGTCTATAACACATTTCTTGACACTCATTCTTCAGGGTAGCCCAAACTGTTCATTTGTGCACATGGAGGACATTTTGTTTCTACCTGCATAACGTGTTTCAAAGTTAACCTTCAGATTTTCGTGCAATGCATTATAGACCGTATGTTGCCCTAACACATCATCTGTTTTGGTGAGTTAACATTCAGGACAATTTTTTTTTTTTTTCTGTGAGTTAATGAAATTTACTTGAGCGTGCTATACACAGACACTAACATCGTTGTTTTTGACGTTTTATGTAAAGATTTTTATCAGTCTGTTCTTTAAGACTTTCCTCACACAAAAGTCAAATCTGTAGTCTTTAACTATACTTCACATCACTTCAAATGCTCTTCTTTGATCCCTCCCTCCCCATCAGTCCTCTGTCTGCCTTCCTACTCAATGAGGCGAAAATATCTCTGGCTCTCTGTGCTCTGGGAGTCACGACCTCTTGGCTCTCGAGTAAACTGGCCCCTCAGGCCAAGAGCTGACCAAACAAAAGGTCCGTGTTGGCCACTCCAGGTTATCTCAGCTCCCATCAAGGGTCAGGGAACACGTGCGTGCTCTCCAAGGGGAACGTAGGTTCAGGTCTGGGGTACGTTGAGTGGTCAGTTTAGCCGAGAGTCCGAGAATCCAACAGATTGAACTTGACAACTTGACGCCCTAATGGCGTGTTTGTGACTGGGTTTCCATCTGGGGAAGGCTTTGGTTGAACTGTTTTATGCCTTTGCTTTGGAGGTTTATGGACAAAAGATAGACTTGTTGGTTAAATATGGGGCTTATGAGGCGTAATGTTGTGAATGGCACTGATTGAATTGTTTCACCTTCATTTAGAGCCGTGAAAGAATGAATCGGCTGGTAAAATATGAGTTAACCATACTTACATAAAGAGTTTAAAAAAAAAAAACAACTTGTGAACGAAAGTAATGATCTTTCGATCGGAGGAATACGTCATCAGTCTGTATTAGAATATTTTACACTGATATTACAATGTGTGATGTCATCAACAAGAACTCAAAAAAAAAAATGATAATAATTAAAAACGTCATCCTGAGGAACAAAATCTGAGACACAATAACAGGATGGGAACTATTCAAATGTATCTCAATAGTGACACTTTCCTGCTATCCTGCTCCACTCAATAATGTAAGTTGTGTGTGCGTGCGTATGTGCATGCGCGCGCGCGCGCGCGCGCGCGCGCGCGCGCGCGTGTGTGTGTGTGTGTGTGTGTGTGTGTGTGTGCCGAACATTTGAAATATAAAGAGCCAAATTGTGATTTTGTGAAATTAAAATCGTTTGGTGAGCGTTTCCTTCAGCTTCGCTGCCCCCTCTGTCATTGAAGTGATGGCCACCTAACAAATCAGCGCTGTATTTGTTTCGCAGGTACAGCTAAAACGTCTCTTTTCAGCCAAACATTTTGATCTATGCTTTTGTTACATTGTGTGTGCTGAAAATGTTCTGTGCTAAGTTATACGTGAATAAATGAAGGGCTGAATTGTGTATGATGAGATGCAATGAGTAGGTTTTCAACTAGAAGTGCGCTCTACAAATGTTATTTGATAGATAAATGGATAGACAGACAGACAGATAGACATAGATAGACAGCTAGATGTGTGTGTGTGTGTGTGTGTGTGTGTGTGTGTGTGTGTGTGTGTGTGTGTGTGTGTGAAGAGAGAGTGAGAGAGAGAGAGAGAGAGAGAGAGAGAGAGAGAGAGAGAGTGAGTTTTTGTGAGAGATCGAAGTACACACACACACACACACCACACTAACCCATTTCTCGAACTTTCCAGACAGGATATCATGATGACTTGTAAGCATTTTGACGTCAGTACATGATTTTTTAAACCATATCTCTCACCATACATGATGACTGTAAATGAATTTTTTAAACCATGTCCAAATTGTTGAGACTGTCGTTGTCTGGCAGCAAGAGAGAGAGAGAGAGAGAGAGAGAGAGAGAGTGCTATCATGACAAAGTCCAATTAAGTTGCTGGATAGCACTCCTTCCGAGTCTACTTTGAAATAAAAACCTACAGTTTCTAAACTGATGAAGATTTGAAATAAAAACCTACACTACAGTTCTAACCAACAAACAAACAACACTGATGAAGGTTTGAAATAAAACCTACAGTTTTAAACAACCAAAAACACACTTTGAAATAAAAACCTACAGTTCTAACCAACAAACAAACACACTGATGAAGGTTTGAAATTAAAACCTACAGTTTCTAAACAAACAAACACTAACAAACAACACTGATGAAGGTTTGAACTAAAACCTACAGTTATAAACAACAAACAAACAAACAACACTGATGAGGTTTGAAACTAAAACCTACAGTTATAAACAACAAACAACAAACAACACTGATGAAGGTTTGAAACTAAAACCTACAGTTATAAACAAACAAACAAACAAACAACACTGATGAACGTTTCTAAGTAAAAAAATGACTTCACCCTTCTGCTTCTTCGTCTCTTTTTTTCCCTCATTATCATTATCAGTATTTTTTTTTTATCATCATTATTATCATTATCATTATTATTATATTATCATTATATCATTGTTATTATTATAATTATTGTTGTTATTATTGCTAGCATACCCATATTATTGTATCCGTCTTCTAATTCCTCTCCACCCTCTTCTTCTGTTATGATGATGATGATGATGATGATGATGATTCTTCTTCTTCTTCTTCTTCTTCTTCTTCTAACAATAATCATTATCATTTTCATGTGTGTGCGTGTGTGTGCGCGCACGCGCGCGCGCGCGCACGTGTGTGTGTGTGTGTGTGTGTGTGTGTGTGTGTGTGTGTGTGTGTGTAATAGAACACACTAATGAAATAATCTCACAAAGGGCGGCAGAGTTTGAAACATTGTAAAAATCGGTGGCGTGCTGCACATTTAAAATGGAATCTTCTGTTAAGAAATTGGAAGACTCCAATTCTGGAAGGCACGATGATCGCAATCCCACCCAAAACAGACACTAACCAAAGCACATCATTCTGACCTTTATCCAAACGCAACGCAACCACAGTGTATAAAACCTCATAGGAACTTTGATTGCAGTGTTGGGACAGTGGATGTGACTTCTCCCTTTTCCTCGAATAGCGTCAGACGTCCACCAGACCAAACTCATTTTACAAGCATTCACGATACAAATTGCAGGATCTTTACCGACGTACAAATCCGAACAGCTCCGATGAAATTCAAGAAATATTGTCGTAAATAAGAAGAAAGAGACAGAATGAATGAAAGAAGGGAAGGTGAAACGAGATCGCGTGTGTCGTCACGCTCGGTCACGCGTATTTCGTGTAGCTGGCAAACGGTCGTCTGAGCCGTGGGGGCCAGATGGTAATCTCCCTTGATGGTGTTTATTGTGTTCTTTGACAAAAGCGCGAAGGGTGGACGAGAAAGATGTGTGGTGAAGATAGCGCACGGGCCGTCAGAGAAAAGGACGACAGGAGATTTGAAGCCGAAGACCTTGAAGTCTTCACGCATAGCCCCCCCCCCCCCCCCCCCCCCCCCCCCCCCCCCCCCCTTCATATTGTCGTGAGACTTTACACACAGAATACGGGATAAAGAAAAAAATCACCTGTCGTATAGAGCATTTGATATTTCACCTGCCTGTGTGACAGTTGCAAAGGTTCATGCAAAGGTCTCTCTCTCTCTCTCTCTCTCTCTCCTCTCTCTCTCGTGGTCTCTCTCTGTGTGTGTGTGTGTGTGTGTGTGTGTGTGTGTGTGTGTGTTTTTACGGTCTTTTGGTCATAAAGTATACGCATAAACTCCTCTCTCTCTCTCTCTCTCTCTCTCTCTCTCCTCTCTCTCTCTCTCTCTCTCTCTCTCTCTGTACGTGCGAGCGTGTGTGAGTACGTGCGAGTGTGTGAGTACGTAGTGTGTGTGTGTGTGTGTGTGTGTGTGTGTGTGTGTGTGTGTGTGTGTGTGTGTGTGTGTGTGTGTGTGCAGTGCCGGATCCACGGTTGAGGATAAAAGCCCTGTCGGCCAAGCAAGCCGCCAAACTGTTTTCAAAATTGTCAAAAACAAAAAAGAAAAGAAAAAAAAATGCCGTTTCCTGGCTCTACCGTTTGTGACGAAAAGAAAAATCTTCCACACCGAAGTCTTGCGCATTTTCATCACCAACCATCATCTCCATTTGGGAGGGGCAACGGCCATTTCAAGCTAAAGTCCAACAGCAAAATGAAAAAAAAAAAAACCCAGCAAAAAAACAACTAAGAAATGAAAAAAGGCAATTGATTGAGAAATTAGGAGAAAATGAAATC
>JADBJO010006563.1:55000-62500 GCA_016801955.1 Conus betulinus
AAATCATTGCATGGAACTGCATAGAAACTCATAACAATAATGAATACATAGCAATTTAGAATAAGAGAATGCACAATATAACTAAGGGAGAGAGAGTGTGGGAGAGAGGGAGGGATGGAGAGCGACACAAAGAGAGAGAGAGAGGTGGGGGACTTGGAGATACAGAATAAAGAGACGGAGTCTCTGACACAAGGAGAGAAAGAAGAAGAAAGAAGAAGAAGAAGAAGAAGAAGAAGAAGAAGAAGGAGGAGGAGGAGGAGGAGGAGGAGGAGGAGGAGGAGGAGGAGAAGCATATAAAAAATTGGCACATCGAAAAAACGATGAACTACAATGAAAGAGAGTCGTAGAGAGAGAGAGTGACGCATGTGTCAAGTCATGTTGTGTACAGGATGGTTATTCCTTGATTCCAGAATCAGAGCTGAGGCGCCACCTTGAAATCATATGTTAAACCGATCAGTGCAAATGGGGAAGCAAGCTCATATAAATGATAGTTAAAAGCTAGCTTCCTTGAGAAAGTAGCCCTTGAGACTGCTGCCAACCCTCCCAGCATGTGGTACCGCTATGTGGATGACACCATGACCCGCATACAGGAGACGGAGGTTGACAGCTTCACGACTCATCTGAACTCCATCGACGACAGTATCCAGTTCACCTCGGAAACTGAAGTAGAAGGGAAGATCCCGTTCCTGGACACTCTCATCAGACGAATCCATGACGACAGGGTGGAGATCAGCGTCTACAGGAAACCACCACCTCGGAAACTGAAGTAGAAGGGAAAATCCCGTTCCTGGACACTCTCATCAGGCGAATCCATGACGATAGGGTGGAGATCAGCGTCTACAGGAAACCCACCCACACTGACCAATACCTGAACTTTCACTTTAACCATCCCCTCCAGCAAAAGAGATCTGGTGTTAACACCCTTATGCACAGAGCCTCTGTATTGTGTTCCACCATGGAGAAAGAGCAGAAAGAAGAAGAACACATCAAGACTGCCCTTTCCGCTAATGGATACCCTGCATGGATGTGGGACAACCTTCGAGTTCCCTACCCTTCTTCTACAAATACGGACAGTGTGAAAGTGGGGATCCCTTACATTTAAAGAGTCTCAGAGCGTCTAGCCAGGACCTTCCAACAACATGGATGCAAAGTTTTCCACAAACCCACCAACTCCCTACGCCAGCAACTGACTCATGTCAAAGACAAAATGGACCCCCTCAAGCAGTGTGGCGTAGGGTACCAGGCAGGTTGTCAAGACTGTGCCCATACCTACATTGACGAGACGTCAAGACCACTCATCACTCGTCTGCAGGAACACACCGAAACCGATCTACTTCTGCCTACAAGCCACAGGCCAAAGTTTCAGCCCCCAAAAACCAAGATCTTAACTACAGAGACCTCGCAATTGCACTAAAAAAAAAATAAAAAAAAAAAAAAACCCAGTGCCCCCTAGGCAACAAATGTGTTTACAATAATATTGTATACCAAGCTACGGTAACACCAGAAAATGAAAAAGAAACATTCGTATAGGGATTACTGAAAAACCACTTCAAAACCAGATACGCAAACCATTATAACAGCCATTCAAAAAAGAAAAATACAAAAAGCAACGGAACTGAGTAAATACATTTGGAGAGACTTAAAGATAAAAAAAAAGAAATAAATAAAAAACTACAGTACATCACGGGAAATCATAAGAAGAGCAACACCATACAACACAATATTTCAAAAAAATGCAACTTATGCCCTACTTTCAAAATGGTTAATACTTTGTAAACCGTATCTAGCAACCTTGAACACAAAAGTAGAAAAAGTAAATAATTGCAGGCACAAAAATCAGCGAATTCCCCCTGAACAGAGACCCCAGCAAAACAACGTGAGAATCACAGACCACACGTGCAATGAATGGAATTGACCCACATATACAAAGAATGAAATCAGGACCCGCACGCCATGTAAGATCTATAGCGGGCCCCCAAAAAGCATCCTGAGGAGAGTAAGAAGCTCGAAACAAGCTTGTTGGTTTTAATGCTTCGTTTTAACAACCTAACTTAACAACAAAAAAAAAAAAAACAATATATAAAATTTGATTTCATTTATTTGAAGACCATTTTACCTGCCTGTCTACATAAACTTAATTCCTCAGCTTAAAAATTCAGTCAATTTTTTTCTTTTTTTTTTTGTTGGGGGGGGGGGGGGGAGATTTATTTTGCATTTCACGAATGATCTCATATATTGATTATATCTGCATGTTGTCCTACGTAAGACGGTACAGTGCTATAAGAGTGCATCTGAACTTGCGAAAAAACGTTTTATGAGATCTTTCTTGGTGTTTATGAGATCTCTCTCGGTGTGTGTGTGTGTGTGTGTGTGTATAAATACATAATTATTTCTTTTAGTGATAGCGTATGATAATTTAGCTACTCTGCCTTTTCTATTTTAAAAAAGAATGCTATACCAGAAAAAGGCTGGTGTGAAAATACCGTAGTATGTTTGTTGAGTTTTCAAAAAAAAACAACCAAAGGTGCCCACCTAGAAGCAAAAAAAATCATGAAAGAGCAAAACAAGCTACATTTTCTTGTGAAAAGTAGAAAATATAAAAAAGATAACCTTTTAAGGCACAAAGCGCTGAGGGCCAGTTCTTGGAATGAATCCGCAAGGGACTAAATTACAATAAACTAACTAGTTTCTTTGAAATTCAACAAACATACTACGGTATTCTCACACCAGCCTTTTTCTGGTATAGCATTCTTCTTAAAACGAAAAGGCAGAGGAGTCAAATTTACCATCCGTGGTCACTGAGGAGAGAAACAATCAGGTTTCGAAATATCGGTATCTGACCAGGAATTATAAGTTAGTGAGCTTCCTCCCCATTGGAGATTGTCTCCCGCTTCGGAGACTATAAGCTTGCTGAAGGTTCATTTTGAGAAGCATTTATTATTCCCCATTCACCCACTCAAGCACATACTGTCAGTTAGGCAGAATTATCTACCACTGCAGATATGGAGGCTTATCACCCCCCTATTTCTACAATCTGAGACATAAGAGCAAGCTTTGTTTATAATTCAATATTTCTTGCAGTCATTGCAACACCAAGCTACTCTGTAAGTTGCTGGAACGGTGCTTGGTACTTATCCTTGGAATTTATTGGTATATATATATATATATATATATATATATATATATATATATATATATTCCAGAACGCCACTTTCCCACAGCTGAGGTCCGTTTTCCTGTCGTCATGAGACGGTAAAATAGAAGAAGAAAAAATGGACCACAGAACCGCTTGGCCGACTCCTGTTATTCTTGTCCAATATTTCGGCCCCAACACAGGACTTTCCTCTGGGACAGGAGCTGCAGACATATAATTTTATGTACCATGTCATTCTGCTCACGCATAAAAATTATTGATTATAACAGGGCAGGGGAGGGGAGGGGAGGGTGGGGGGATCGAATGGAAGGGAATATCCAGTCACCGGTCATTTGTGACGGGCAAGATAATGAGATCGTGAAGGAGAGGGTGCATGGGGGAGGGGTCGAAGAGAGAGAGAGAGAGAGAGAGAGAGAGAGAGAGAGAGAGAGAGAGAGAGAGAGAGAGATGGAGAGATGGGATTGAGTTGAGGATGGATGGGAGGATTAGGAATAAAAGTTACCAAGGTGATGAGAAGCAGACCACGGATACGGTGGGGGTGGGGGTGGGGGGTGGGGGGGGTTGTTGTTGGTGGGGCAGGGGTTGTAGGTGGAGGTTGTTATGAAGAATTCAGTTCCTAAGATTGAGTTTGTAGTGTAAAACGGTATAGACGTGTAAAAAAAGGAATAAAACGTAGAAAAAGGGGGATATTTTAAATGAGCTTAGTTTCAAACTTCTGAGCTAGAATTCTATTGCTTCAGGTGTCATTTCCTGCATATTGAAATGCAGAAAAGAATAATGGTTATTGGTGGAGGACGGACAAGGAGGAAGGGAGGGGGAGGGAGAGGAGGAGGGGGGATAAAGAACGTAAAATGAATGGGAGGGGTGGCAGCGGTTAGGAGGGGGGATCGAAAAAAAAAAGGGGGGGGGGGGGGGACTAAAGAAAAGAAGAAATCATTTGAAGAGAGCCTAAGGATGGGGAGATTGAGGAGAAGGAGGAGGGAAGAAAGGGTGCAAGGGAAGGGGGAGGGAAAAGAGGGGTTGTACTAAAAGAGGAGTGGAGGTAGAAAGTGAGAGGGTGTTAGGGGACACACACACACACACACACACACACACACACACACAACACACACAAGCGCGCACGCACGCACGCACACATACACACACACACACACACACACACACACAGTCTTTTATTTCTCTTGAGTAATGAACAGATCATAGTGGTTTGGTGAGAGAGAGAGAGAGAGAGAGAGAGAGAGAGAGGAGAGAGAGAGAGAGAGAGAGAGAGAGAGAGAGAGAGAGAGAGAGAGCGTTCAGAAGTACTCCTGTGGGTCGCTCTCTAATTACAGACTCTCAGTGACTGAGGCTATGCCACGCTAATCCAGATTTGAAAGCGAAGGTCAAAGAGACGAGAAAATAGAAAGCACACAAACCAAACAGCCACAACAAAACAAAAAACAAAGGCAAAGGCAAAGCAAAACAAAGCACTACATACCGATTTTATGATCAGTTCGAAACATTCTGTCAACCTAGTCAAATGGTAAAGGTCACAGTCGTCTTAGCTTTCTTTTTCGTTTTATTTTTTTATTTTTTTTTTTAATGACCATTAAAAAAAAAAAAATAAATGGAGTCCGCACACAATGTCTGTGGCAGGGGCGAAAAGTACAATTTTTGCTGGATGTGACAATTAATGGGAGGTAACGAATAATTACAATGAGATTTATGCTTACACATTGAGTTCCCCTCACAGAAGCGAGCACTCGCATTTTGTAAGTTACTTTCAGTCTCTGTGCATAACCACAAAGGTTTTAACCCCCTGACTTGCTGAAATGGAAATGGACGCGGATTTGACCCATGCTGATACATTTGCCGAAGACGTATACAGTGGCGCACATATGTTTGTGTTCATTTTGAAATCCATTCGTTGAGTGATGATATCTTTCGCCTGCCGATTGCGGACTTTTAGGTAGGTGGGTAGGTAAGAGCTTGTATAGCCTCGCGGCTTTCTTGTGCTCCGTCAATTGATTTGTCAGTGTTGCTCAAGGGGTGGTAATCGCAGTGTATTACAATTACATATTTATATTGGTATGAGAAAAGTCTCAGTCATCAAAGTCAAATTCTATGTCTTTAAAAATTACATCTGCATCAAGAAGGTTTTTAAAGCTGTTAAGAGTTAAGCTGTTAACAGTAAGTTTAATGTTAGTCAGAAGGGAATTCTATCTGTTAATTACTCTGATAGTTGAAATTGGGAACAGATTTAATTCATTATCTTGTTCCAACGTACATTGAATTTCATTGGGATCGAATGAACGGTTGTTGATTTACAGACAATTAAACAGAGGATGGGTCGAAATCAAAGTTCGCAAAATCTGTTCAGTTCACAAAAATCATTCAATCAATAGGGGTGGCCACCGCCATTGGCGAGACATTCCACGCGCAGCGACTCCTCATCGAGTTGACCAGTGTTCTGATGACCCTCTGAGGGATTCTCTGCCATTCCAGTTGCAGCATTTGGAAGAGATCCTGGCGGTCTCTGGGAGGTGGATGGTCTCCTTCACACGTCTCCCCCCAACTCATCCCACATATGCTCGATGGGATTGAGGTCGGGACTATACGCCGGGAAGATCATCCTGTTGATGCCGGCCTGCACAATGAAGTTTTCGGCCACCCGGGCCCTATGTGGCCGAGCATTGTCGTCTGGAGACTGCCATGGGTCCTATCCGTTGCATGGTCGGAACAACGAAAGGCGCCAGGATTTCATCCCGATAGCGGATGCCTGTGAGGTTTCCATCAATATGGTAGAGTGGTGTCTTGTGGTGGAGGCTGAAGGCACCCCATACCATACCATAACAGATCCTCCCCCAAAGGCCCTGGTCTGGCGAACAGCTGCATCAATGTAACGTTCACCAACACGCCTCCAAACTCTAGTTCGGCCGTCATTGTGTTCAAGACTAAACCGCGACTCATCTGAAAAGAGGACCTGGGACCACTGTTGTTGGTTCCATCTCACATGACGATGGCAGAAAGCTCGGCGAGCCAGCCTATGGGCTGCTAGCAGTCGTGGTCGAACAGCTGGGCGACGTGATCTGAGGCCGAAGTGGTGAAGACGGTTTCGTATGGCTTGACGGCTGAGGATGGTGTTATTTGCCATACGAAGCTGCCTTTGGATGCTGGTGGAAGTGGTATCCCGCTGCAATAGGGCCTGCCTCTCGATGAAACGATCTTCTCTGGGAGTAGTCTGCCTAGGCCGACCTGACCGTGGCCTCTCTTCAACGCTGTTGGTCGCCCTAAAACGCTGATTCAGTCTAACAATAACTGAATGATGCACACCAAGTCGTCGCGCCACTTCAGCCTTTGCAATGCCATCTTGTATCCACGCAATCGCCCTGGTTTTGTCAAAGGTGCTAAGTTTCTTCGTCGTGGTGGCATGGTGAGAAAAGGGCTGACAGTAACCAACCCCGCGCTTAAACAGCCAAAAGAAGGGGCATAAAACTCACTTGAGAGACTGCTCTTGCACGGGAAAAAAAAAGAATTTTTCATTTTACACATCTTGTGTCGCCAGCAAGCTTGATGCAAAACAGGCACAGTTAACGCAACTTTGCACTTTTTTATCCCGCGCGGTAACGAGGTCACCAAGACCCCCGTGCGCACTACCAGTTGACACAGGCTGGATTACACACTGCTGTGTGAGATTCCATCATTGGTTGCCGCATAACAAAAAAAAACAATGTTTTTAATAATCAACCCAGTCATTTGTTTGGCTTTACTAATCGCTTTTTGTATGTGTGGGTCAAAACTAAGGTCGCAGTCAAAGGTACGCCAAGGTCTTTTTCCTCTGAGAATTTTCAACCGTTTCATTTGAATCACCAATTTTTATTGCGGCTTTAGGGTAGACATGCCATGTGCATCTTCAACAACTGATATTCAATCATGTTAAATAGGCCTACAGGATATGTCTTTAATCGTTCAAAAACGAAAACAAACAAACAAGCAAATAAAAACAAAGTACCCGCACTACGAAGCCAGCACACACACACACACACACACACACACACACACACACACACACATACACACACACACACAGAGAGAGAGAGAGAGAGAGAGAGAGAGAGAGAGAGAGAGAGAGAGAGAGAGAGACACACACACACACACACACACACACACACACACACACACACACACACACACACACACACACACACACACCTTGTGAGGTCGGCTAATCTTAATGTATGATAAGGCTATGCCATCATTATCATTATCATTGTTGTTATCATCATCATTATCGTTATTATCATTATAATCATCGATGATGATGATGATGATGATGATGATGATGATGATGATGATGATGATGATGA
>JADBJO010006563.1:67500-77500 GCA_016801955.1 Conus betulinus
TGCCTGTCTGGATCCAACATATGCAGTACACAACCTATTCAGCCTCCTACCAATGACTGCAATTACTTAGATGCAGAGCTATGGTGAATGAGGTTCCTCTTTAGGAGAGTGACTCCACTTCTGTCCAACAGTCCCCATGGACTTGTTGGTACTGGTAACCTTGACACGAACTCACCAAAGAAATAGAGACATTGAGAAAATCTAAGCTGAAGTCACCATAAGAACAGGAAATGGGGTTGCAGAACTTCAGACCTTTTTTTTTTTTGACATGGATTGATGAGGATGGGATGATAAAGATGATGCTGTGGAGTACAAACTATATGCTTATTTTTATGTATCTCAGTGTCAACCAGGCCCAAGAGATACTGACGCATGCAGTGTTGTCTGAAAAGCTGAGTAACCCTCTCAAATATGTGGCCATTAAGTGGATGAAATTCAGGTCTTTGATTCCAGACTTCCCATTTGAGCCCAGAGCAAACGTTATCTCTAGATAGGAGCTGGTCATGGACTGAAAAATGCCACAATTTTTAAAGGTCTGTGTCAGGGAGTGATTTTAAGTTTCTGCTCATGGTTTATCTTTAGCTCTAAACCCAGAACCCAGGAAACCAACCATTTTGTAACACCTGTGTGACATGGAAAATTCATACTGGGATGTTCATGATTTTTTTTCATTTTTTGTTTCTTTGTTCATAAGTTCTAGTATGCATATTTAAAGTCCTTGGAATGAAGAAAACTATCTTTGACTTCATTTTCCACCTGTTACAGAATACAACTGGACAACCAGAGAAGAGAAACAGAACGTCTTCAGAGCCATCTTTTGGCTGATTCCTCAGCAGGTCGCTCCTATTCCAATGGACCATTTTCATTATCATCAAGTCCAGCGAAGGCTGCATTTTCTACTGTCCCATCTGCAGAATTTTCATCTCACACAACAGCCAGGAGAGCTTTTGAATATGTGCCTCCGTAAGTCTTTTGGGTTATTTTGCTTTAAGCCTTTCATGTTGGTTTATTTTGTATGGCCAGAAAAGAAACAAAAAAAAAAAACAAGGAATTTTGCTACTAACAGTAGTTTAACAATATCCATACAAATGTCTTTTCCCTACTTGGTGTGGAACATCGCCAAATATTAGGATCCCCTCAAAAACAAATTCAGAGAGCAGGGAGGTCACTTCATCTCAGTTATGGGTAGGCATCAGAGTGATCTCCCTTAGCGAGATGTTGTGTCTTGGATTTGAGTATTTGAGTTTTTGAGCAAATTTTTTGTGTGTGTGCAAAATTATGTCTAAATGGTGACAGGAAAAAAATTCTTTTTCTGTCTCCCAGTGGATGCAGTCTTGTCAGGTTTTTCTTTCTTGTGTTTTTTATTTTGTTACTCAGGCTTTACCAATAACCATCACTTCAGTGTTGTTGTGAGTGTTGTTGTTGTTGCTGTTTTAAAAAAAAAAAAAGAAACATTTATACTTTCAGGTCTCACATGGAAAGGGCTTTGAAGGAATCTCAGGAGCAAGTTGTTGAACTGAGGAAAAAGCTGCAGGATGTAAGTACCCCAGTGACTTTTCCCCTTACTTGATAATATGCAGAGGTCTTGCAACAGTGGGGTCTGCAAATAAAGACCTTTGCTGTACAATTATCTCTGTTTCTCTTCTGAGTGTACAATTATCTCTGTTCTCTTCTCAGATTAACTACCTGATCATGACTCCTCCCAGTGACAGACCCATTTTTTGTAAAGGTATCTTGAGTTCATAACAGAGAGCTTCTCTGCCTATTAAACGCTGTGTTTAGATGGAATGCTGAGCTTTTTTTTTCGTTTTGTCTTTTTTTTTTTTTTTTTTTTTTTTAACTGATGACTTTGGAGGTCTTTATGTTATGAGCATCTTCTGTGTGTGTGTGTGTGTGTGTGTGTGTGTGTGTGTGTGTGTGTGTGTGTTTAAATCAGCTTTGACTCCCAGTTCTATAGCCCAAGTCATACATTTCGTTGACATTCACACATTATCCTATTCCATGTCTATGTCAGTCAGAGCTCCTGTGTGCATGCGTTCCAGCACATGGGCAATGCATGTTTCAGCTATATGCATACTCACATGTATAACAGCTTTTGCATATTATTGCCTCATCGTCATTACATGATTCAGTCTATTTTCTTTTTTAGTTTTTGAATTAGACAAACAAATCTAAACAGAAATGGTCAATTTGTCAAATCATCTTTTTTAAAATCATTAACTGAAAATGAAGTTATCACAATCATGTGGCATTGTCATTTGCCTGGTATTATCCACCCCCTTCCCCCCTTCCTCCCTCCAACCCCCTTCCCTTTCATAGGGTTTTAGGTTTCATGGAAATGGATGTATTATATTCTTTGAACCTAAAAAAAAATATGTAGAGAAAAATGCTGAAAAGGGCACAAACTCAAGTTATGATGTAGAGGTCACATCGCATACTGATAATTGGCTGTAGGGGTATGCAATTTGAACAAAATTTCATCATCTCAGTCGTATTCATAAGAGCTGATTTTTTTTTTTTTTTTTTTTTTTTTTTTTTTTTTTTTTTTTTTTTTGCCAGAAGACAAAAACTGTCAGTCACTTATTCATTAACAAACATTCTTGGTGAAAATAGTGTGCGCTGGGGTCATGAGAGTATCCTCCCTTTGAGAGCTTCCACGTACCTCACCTGATACTGCTGAAAATGAAAGTGTCCATAATGACGACTGTGAGTCAAAGGAATGTTTTGCCACAACACTGTTGTAGGATGAAGTTGTGTAAGAATAGCACCACCCCCCACCTTCTCCCCACCTTTGCCCTGCCCCTGTGGCTGTGACATATGTCCAGAATCCCAGTCAGCCCCCCACCCACCACCCTTTCCCCCTTTTCGATAACATTCAATTCAGTGTGTATCCCCTGAAAAGCTTTGCTGGAAGTTCAATTAGTGCCAAGTTTTCTTGAAAGGTGTAAGAGTGACCTTGCTCTGAGAAAGACCTTCCACATTGCTTGCAGACAACAGAAAGCATAGAGCAGCAGAGAAGACAGTTTCGGGCCAGTAACGAAGAGCTGAAGTCTAAACTGCATGAAACCATTGTTAATAGGGACACCGTACTGGACTTGAGGTAATACTTTTATTTCAGTTTGTTTATTCATTTATTTGTTTTCTCTTTTTTTTTAGGGGGGGGGGGAGGGGGGAATGAAGGAAAGGGGTGGGTGGGTGGTGAAACGAAGTGGGAGTGGGGCACTCGGCTGAGTGATGGTGAGGAGGAAGATGTGATGGATGTGAAAGGGGAAAGGGATGAAACGTATGAGTGGGGAGCATGTTGGCAAAGACGTTGCATTATGTTTTTTCTGTGTGTGAATGTTACGACTGTTGGTGAAAGTATGGATGGTTGTGTGATAATATTGACATGTCTTGTTTGGTAGTGTTGTGATGTGTAAACTGAAACCTTGTCTGTAATATGTCTTCGTTCTCTCGATATTCCAAATGGGATTGTATTGGTTGCATTATTTTTCAAGGCACAAATAGTATGCGAGTGTGCATGCATGAATGATAGAGTGCATCTGCAGTCATATAAAGAGCCATGCTTTACTGTTTGAAGCTTCTGTTAAATGTGAAACTGTATCTGATTGCAGTGGTACCCCTCCTCTTCCTTACCCCTCGGTCTTGTGTGCACTCATCCCTCCCTCTCCTTACCTCTCCACACTCACATCTCTCCACCCATCAGCGAAGCTCACCCTCTTTATACTTCATGTAGAACGCAGTAGTGGCTTAGAGTGCTCATCATTTTCCTTGCACTGCTTGGACGAATGTTGTGCATTGGTGGCCTGGATTTGCCCAGACAGGAGTACAACACATGCTTTCTGTGATTGGTGTTCAGGCAGAAGGAAGCGGCCAGTCAGGAGAGACTGATCAGCAAGCTTCAGGCATCGTTGGCTCAGCTTCAGGACAAACTGAAGGCCCAAGAGCAGGTGGGAATGGCGTTTGAAAGGAATTGAATGTTGAACACTCAGGACGTGTTGTACAGTGTATCATGCTGTACAGTATGTAAATTGTAGGGTTCTGTGTTGTACTGCATTGAATTGCATGAAATAAATACTATATTGCATTGACTAGGTGTGGTTGTACCTGCCATAAGTATTTCATGTATTTGTAGACAGAAATTAGCATTTTTTACACATATTCTTTTTTTTGTGATGGTTGTTTATTCTCGTGCTTTCTAAATATCCTGTAAAGGAAATTCTTGTTTATGTATACTGATCTATATCCATGGGATGCATTTACGTGATAGTTGTACACTAACACACACAGATACAAGGGTGTACACACATACATAATTACACTCTTACATGACATGTTCTGTACCATGTGAATTCACAAATATGGACAAGCATTTGCATGTGCATAAACAAGGACATGAGTTCTCACTCTCAAACACAAGCACATGCATGCACACATATGCACAAGAATATGTTGTATTCACACAAATGCAAGCAAATGTGTCTCTCTCAACACTTCACAGCAAACGGCATAGTCAAATTCATTAGAAGAAAAAAAAAAGAGTTTAAATACATCCAAATGGTGTTTCCTGTGTCTGACAGTCCCTAAGCGACATGAACAAACAAGCAGAATCCAACAGCCAGTCCAGTTATGCCACCGCCATGGCCCTGACCCAGTTGAGAGCTGTCCTGGCCTCCAGGGAACATGCCCGGGGCCGACCTTACCTGGAGGGGGATCCTGCGGACTCCAGCCAGAGCCTGGCGGCTCTGGTGTTGACGTTGGAAAAATGTCTGCAGGAGGCTGACCATGAGACAGAGAGTAGGAGGCAGAGAAACTGTTACAGGTTAGTATTGTACACAGATAGAGAGATATTCTGCTGGCTGTCTTCCCTTCCTCCTGTTCCTCTGTCAGCCTGTCCCCTTCCCCCTTTTCCCTTTTCTTTTTCCTGCCCCCTTCACCCTTCCTCTTCCTCTCCTGTCCTAAATTGCCCCTCCCCTCCTGCTGTTCCCCACCCACTTTCTCTTAGCTTAGCAGAAGTGAAAGTCCTCTGCTTTCAGTGGGTAATCTACCAATGTGTGTGTGTGTGTGTGTGTGTGTGTGTGTGTGTGTGTGTGTGTGTGTGTGTGTGTGAGAGAGAGAGAGAGTGAGAGAGAGAGAGAGAGAGAGAGAAAGAAATGATCTGTGGAAAAAAAAAAATTAAGAAAAAGGCTGGAAAGAGTGAGGTGTCCCTGATAAATCATGATATTATTGGATGGTTAAAGTCATTTCTCCCCTCTCCCTAGTTTTTAAAGTATGTTGGAGATAAAAGCGTGCATGCACGTAGGGTTGCATGCATGCAAGCACGCATATTCGCATGCACACACACGCATGTACAATGCACACATATACAGACACACACACATGCATATGCACAGACACACACACACACACACACACACACACACACACACACACACACACACACACACACACACACACACACACACACACACACTCCCTACCACTAGCCAATTTAAATATTTCCACTGTTTTTTTTGTTGCTTCAATTCCATGCCTGCTTAAACCTTCATCAAATGCCTTCTGTAATATTTAAGAGTGCTTTTTATTCCCCGATCATTTGGAATTTGGACAATTTTTTTTCCCATCATTTGTGTATTGAATGACAGACAGTTAAGCCGTTCACTGCCTGAAATATTACATAACAAAGGCTTGCTAACAAAAAATTCTAGCTCAGAAACTACAAAAGATATATAAAAATGAAATATATATGATTTTTGAAGGAAATTGAATGGAGATTTTGAATCTGGCTTCTTTTGTTTTAATTTTGATCATAAAAAAATATTTAGGCATTTAGATTTGGATAGATTTTTTTGCACAATCAAAAACATATGTATTTACCACTACAGCTTCACATCCAAAAAAGAACACAAAGCAAAAAAAGTTGAAAATAAAGTTTGTATTGTCACACTACACCTGTAAATGAAAGTAAAACAGTCTAGAAGTCTATCCAGACGCTCACACCTCATGCAGACAGGTCAGTTCACGACCCACGCCCCCCCCCCCCACCACGCCCCCTTGCTGGACTTCAACCCTCTCTTTCACTCCTCTTCCCCTACCTTCCTGCTGCCCGTGTCACGCCGCGAGCAGGCCGCGCTCCCCTCTCGCGCTGACTAACACGTCGCTGGCCACTCGCACACAGTGCAGTGCAGAGTACACACTAGGCTAGCTCGTTCGACGTTGGTAACCAGTCAGCTGAACACACTCTTGAGATCGCACAGCACGACTCAATAACTGACGAATATGGTCGGCAATTCCATCACTATCATCATCTCACCTTCATGCTCGAGTGAGTCGCTGAATAAAAGATTATTATCTTTGTCAAAAATGATTAGCAGAGCCCGCTCAGCTGTGTAAGTACGTTGATTTGGTCGCTACGCTCGTCGAAGGTTGCGCCGCCATCTTTGCAAGCGAGACAAAGCGCTGGCTGGTCATCCAGTCAGTGATGAGGAAAAAATGGTCTTTCCCCTCACGTGTGGTCATTTGCATATCATTTAATACTGCAGACATATAAGGCTTACTACGCACACTCTATTTCAGTCCTTTGATAGGAATAGTAACGAATGAAAATTCAATTAAAGGCACTCAAGGGTTAATAAGATGAATACTTAAACGCCTCTAAAATATGTGACTCCTAGCCTCCTTCCCCCTGTCCTTCCCACCCTCCGCACCACCCTACCACTTCTACCCACCCCCCCAACACTTTCTATGTCCAAGATTGTGTGCCGAGCATTTGAAACACTGAGACCAAAACAGTGATAGCAAGGGGAAGTTCAATTGTAAAGGAAATGAATTAAGTTGGTTCTAAATACTACCATCTCATTTTTGTTTTTCTTTTGGAAAATGGAACGACACAATGGGAAGCAGAAGAGGTTTTAAACCATAACCCCTCTCTATTCCTCCACAGAATTCCCCCATGCATATCTCTGTGGTTTGGAAGTCTCTGTTATCACTTTTTTTTTAAATTTTCAGTGAAAAATATATTCATCCATGCATTTTCCAGGTCGTTTTCACTTTGTTCAATTTTTTTTTTATACATCTTCCACACCCCTTCCGTCTGTTCACAGTTTGTTGATTTCAATTGTTTGTGTGTGTCTACTTTTTTTTTTTTCCAGTTTTGCTCTTATTCTTTTGGGGAAAGGGTTCCTGAGGTTTCAGTCTCCTTTTTGGTTGTGATTGCAGCTTGAGCGGGAACTGGAAGAGAGGTGAAAAAGAATTCATTTGAGAAAGAACAGCTGCTGTTGAAAGATCACCAAGAGCGGTAAGAACTGCTGTCGCACCTTTACATAATGGAAGTTCCTTTTTTTGTGTGTGTGCCTGAGCAACCTGTCAGGGTAGGGTATGGAGGGAGTGATTGCATTAATGAGAATATTGACTGAGCCAGTGTATATGTTTGCATATGTTTATATACATTTGCATGTGCTTGTTTTCTCTGTAAATAGGTGTACATGTGTGTGTGTGTGTGTGTGTGTGTGTGTGTGTGTGTGTGTGTGTGTGTGTGTGTGTGTGTGTGTGAACCTGATGTATTTTGTAACTTATCTGAAGATGTGTGCAGTTACATGTATAAAACCACCATTGAAACATCCTGAGTACAGACATAAAATGTGATAATATGTGGTACCCATTATTAGGTTTATGTAAATCTTTTTATTGTTGTTTTTTTATAGGTAGAACTTGACACGCGGCTGGTGTTGGCATGTGTACTAGCAAAGGTTGTACAGTTGTCACATTATATTATTCATTTTCCTGTTCTGATGTCAAAAGTGACTGATTTTTAGGTGTATTTTTGACGTTTTAACTGTGTGATGTTCGTAATCCTTCAATCTTAAGATAAGAACCACAGTTTGGACTGATCCAGTGAGGCGTTTGAAATCAGTGAAATGTGAAACCCACTATTAGAATATTAAAGTCATTGAAAAAAAAAAGGAGAATACTAAATCTGCATTATTTCAAAATAGTCTGCTGAAAATTGATGCCACTGCTTAAAAAAAAAAAAAAAAAAAAAAAAAAAAAAATATATATATATATATATATTAGAACAAATTATTTGAATTAATCCAGTCACTGGAAAGATGACATCAGTGGCTGTTGATTGTGCTGTAGGCTTTAGGGTAACAAGAACGAATTGCAAGATTTAGAAAAATAATCAAACCTATAAGCAAAATGAGAATCAAAATTGCTAAATGTCTTACGTAAGAAATTTTAAGAAATGTTATGGGCCAGAATAGTACATTGTGCAGTTGCCAGATATGATCCTTTCCCAGTTAATTGATTTCTGATGTAGTTGTCAGTAAACTTGAAATTGAATTCCCCATGAAAACCTTATAGGTAAAAATTGACACAGGGCCTTTGGAGATAAATTTTCTTTTTACCTGGAATACTTGGATCTTAGAAAGAAAGACATACCCTAGAAGTATGTCCATCCCAAATCAAAGTTTAGTCTTTGCTGTTTCTTGCCAGCTGCTAAAAGTCGTCGGCTTTTCTTTTACATTTTTTACTCACACAATATTTACATTTTTACTCACACAGTGTTGGTTAAGTGTTGTTAGACTCTTATCCTCTATGCCTTAATCACGCTCAGAGGAGTAATTAAAATTGAAACTTGTGTGTGTGTGTGTGTGTGTGTGTGTGTGTGTGTGTGTGTGTGTGCGCGTGTGTGTGTGCGTGCGTGCGTGCGTGCATGCGTGCATGTGTGCATGCATGCGTGTGTGCATGCATGTGTGTGTGTGTGTGTGTGTGTGTGTGTGTGTGTGTGTGTGTGTGTACTTGTGCACACAGGCATGCACACGCGCTCATGTGCCCATGCCATTTTGTGACTCAAAATGTTTTGACCGGGATGTGTTTTTCAGTTTGCAAAGAGAAACTGATGATGCTTTGAGGAAGTAAGCATTTTCCAAACGTAGCTCCTTAATCTCTGCAGGCCCCTGTATAACACGAATTCTGTATACTTTGCTTGTTTTTCTCAGTTGTACTGTAGTATTGCAAACTCCTCCTCATGTTTTTCTTTTCTTTTTTTTTCTAACAAAAGAAAAATCCTGTCATGCATGACAAGTCTATGTACCTGTGAATGGGTGTATACGTACAAGCACAAGCTTTCATTAAGGTCATCAGAAAGAGAGAGAAAAGGAGAAAATTGAAAGACTGACCAGACATATTGTCTCATAGGTAATTTATGTGTACAAAAAGAAAATGAGAATACATGCAGTTCCATATTAAAAAGAACAAAAACAAATACCCAACAAAAGAAATCAGTGTTTTTCTGTAATACTATAGCACTCATGAAAGGCAAGAGAGAGAGAGAGAGAGAGAGAGAGAGAGAGAGAGAGAATCTTGAAAGGATTGAGAAAAATAAGTAAAAGGAGAGGAAAGAAAAAGATTGACATCATATCAACTTTTTTTTTTTGTTTAAACTGATGAAGACAGACTTCCAGTTAATTTTACTCACAAACCAAACACACATTGCAAAATGTTTGAACTTTCTGTCTGTTGCTGGTGGTGGTGCTGTAGACATGATGCAGTAAACATACTACAGGCAGAGGGCAGCTTAGTATTCTTTGTGTATTTCATTTGTGATTCTTTCTTGCATTCTGTCGTAATTACTTTAACTAAATCTATGTTAATCTTGTTTCCTTTCTAACATTGAGTACTGATGGCTTGGATATCGTTAAAGCTTTTTCTTTGTTTTGTCATGTTATGTTTTCTAATACATTGCTGGTATATAGTAGAAGAAAAAAAAAGGTGTGTTTATTTTAATATTGAAAAGAAAACATCCCAAATTGCTTTTTTGTTATTAAGTTTTCTCTTGTTTACCCATGCAAGCAAATGCCATATTCCTACTTTGCACAGCACTTTCCTGTACTGCTCCCCCCCCCCCCCCCCCCCCCCCCCCCCCCAAAAAAAAAAAAAAAAAAAAAAAAAGAGAGAGAGCAAGGAGATATCCATACCTCTGTACTCGGTTCAGCCA
>JADBJO010006563.1:82500-130000 GCA_016801955.1 Conus betulinus
CAACATTGTAGCCTTAAAGTAAATGACATGACCCCCCCCCCCCCCCCCCCCCCCCCCCCCCCAGTTTTCTCTACCACTCCTTTGTCCAGTTCTCTAAGATTAAAAAGAAAGTATAAAAGCACCTTAAAAGAATGAATTCTATGAAAAAGGAAAGAAAGAAATATCTTAAGCCTATGGATTATACATTGCCCCAGTGTTCCTACTTCATCCTCCTTTTTAAGTTGTTGGTAAGCAAATTTCACTCTGCCCTAGCCTCTCTGTCTTCTCACACACTCCCTCCTCACACAGCAAGTTTGTGGCTGGTGCACTGTATCTGGTAACCAGTAAGAAGTTTTCTTGCTCTCTTCCCCCTCAGCTCAACAACTTCTAAGCTGCACCAGATTTCTGAAGAGAGACTCCACTCCACTCCCTCCTCCCTTACCCCGGAGTTTCCTTCTCTTGCTGTGTAGGTGGAGTCAGCAGATATTCCTCCTTGTGACTGCGTGGTTTTGCTGTTTTCCTGATCAGTAGTCTTCTTGTGGTCATTCAGGGAGCAGCAGCAGCAGCAGGGCCGAATGAAGAACGAGACGATTGGAGAGTTGGAGGTGAAGCTGAAGCAGCTCAAACAAGATTATTCTGATGACTACAGCCGGTGGCAGGAACGAGTAAGGGTCCACATATATCAGTTTGTGGTGCTGCGCATGGGAACCACTGTCAGTGTTGGGTATTAAACATTAAATGCAAATCTGATGTATTAATTGTGAATTAATTTAAAACTAATTGGGACATCCTCTTCTATGTTAGAATCAATGTAAACATGACACAAGACTGACTGAAATCTTATAAATACAAGGGCAATCAACACTTTGTTATTTCTGTACATGCATTTTGATTTGCTTCCCATATGTGATGAAATGCGTTAGGGATGCTCCGCCCGTATCCTTCTCAGTGCTTTCTTTTCTTTTTCTTTTCTTTTTTTTCTTTTTAAAGAAGAGGAAACTGGCAGATATACAGTGTCAGTGACAAGATCCCAGCAGATTCTCTCCATGGACATATTGCAGATTATTTTTATTTTAAAATATTAGTGATTTAATTAGCGGTGAAGCTGTTCTAAGACCACTATACCATACTACTGGCGAGAAGTACAGGTGACTAACCGATTAAGCAAAAAAAAAAGAAAGAAAAAGAAGTAAAGTCTATAAATAATTTTATGGACACTTATCATTAAAAATGGAATAAAAAGGCCGGCTGTGAATCTTGGTAGCGTTTCGGGTTTGCTTTTGCACAATGACACTGAGAGGATTTTTGTTTTTTGTGAATCCCAGTAGAAGGTCATGGAGAAAGTGTGGAAACTTTGTTTAGTTAGACTCCTGGGAACTCTGTTGATCTTAAAAAAAAAATATGATTCAGATTCCCCTCCCCACTCTACCATCACTTTCCCCACCTGTGGTACAGTTGAGAGACAGAGAGACACATTGTGTTTGTGTCCAGCGACAGGCACTGGAGACCTCACTGGACGACGTGCAGCGGGAGCTGGTGCAGGCCAAAGCGGAGAGGTCAGAAGCTGTCCGCAATCAGGCCGCCACAGAAACCAAAGCAGAGGACCTGCAGGTGAAACAGAGTCAAGTCTTTGAAGGGGACACAAGTCAGGAGGCTTGAAGCTGTGGAATAAAGGAACTGGAAGGGGGGTGATGACTTGGGGATGAGGAAATAGGGTAGCAGATTGAGAGAGGCGGGGAAGGGCAGTGGAGGGAAGAGGGAGGGACAGAACGTCAGGGGCTACATTCAACTGAACCCCACAAGACAGAACCATAAGTCTGTGGGCTTCAGAGAATCTATTAGGTGGTGATGGGGAATGTTTTATCTTTAGACTGTACAGTCTGATAATCTTTACAATACACCAGACAAGAAATAAGGGAAGTGATTGTAGAACTCTTGAGTCGGTGCCAGATTTCTGGTTATACTAACTTACACCAGCATTGAAGGCCTGGTTAGGATTGATGCCAGTATGCATGGCTCATTTCTGGCTCAATTTAACATGTGAACACACAGAGAAACATATATACACATGCACCCTGGTCTCTCCACTCCATCCCCATCACATCCATCTCCACCCCCATGCATCTATGCATGCACACACACACACACACACACACACACACACACACACAACACACACACACGCATACACATCGCATACACACACACGCATACAGTGCACATGAAAAGTTTGCATAAACCACAAGTTTAATCTCAAATCATGATGTTGATGTTGACAAAAACACAAATACCCAATCAAAACGCCAGACACTAATGGTCAACCACTCACAGCTGATGGTGACTCGTCTGGAGGGTGACTTGGACACGGAGCGTGATCGTGTTCGAGGACAGCGAGAAAGAGAAGAGGAACTGCGCCTGAAGGTTCTGTCATTGGAAGGGCAGATCACTCACAAGCAGCAGGAAATTGAACGGCTGGAGAGGATGCTGGAAGTAGTGAAACAGGAGGCTTCTCTTCAGATGCATGACAGGGTGAGAGTGCTTCCCCTTGTTTTAGTCATTTTACAGAATGTGGCCATGTGAATTACAACAGTAAATTCCGCAATGTGAAGAACATGATATAAATCTTGGATATGCTTGTAATCATTATTATCATTATCAATATCATCATTATAATCATCGTTGCATTTTCTTTCCTTTTTTATGACAGTTCAATAGTAGCACAGTGGGACCACAGGCTGTTTCTTAGATTTTGTGAGTTGTTGGCATGCAAGCAGACAACTAGCTCTGCACCGAGGCACCAGCTCTTGATACCGTACATGGCAATTCCTGATATTTCATGTAGCATCTGCAGTGAAAGAAATACGCCAAACAGCCCTGTTAATGATATGTTGCCTTTTGCTCTGTAAATTATTTAAGCACATGATAAGAAATATCAGTCTCTCTGTTGTTTTTTTTTTTTTCCTTATTTTTCCTTAGCTTTTTTTTTTTTTTTTACTGCACAAAATAGTCAGTTCATAGGAGAAATAAGGGGAGAAATCTACCAGTGAAGAGTGATTCAACATATGTATCTCATCTGCTGGTATGTAAGGTGTTCAGGTATTTGCTGGTCCATCTTGTATCTCCCAGATTCTGCTAGGGTCAGAATCTGTGACCTTCAGACTCAGCCAGTGCACCCCTGAAACTGGCTCTGACTGGTTGCATATGTATGTGTAAGCTTTGTGAAATGTCACAGGTAGTCTCGACGGAAAAGCAGGAGCGGGACCGTTACGTTGATCAGATCAACACACTGACCTCCCAGCTGACCTCGGCCAATGAGAAGAAGACACAGCTAGCTGTGGAGAATGAGAGACTGCGTATGGACGTGGAGTCGCTACGGCAACAGACTGGTGACCTCAGGCTGGATTGTCAGGTGAGGAGGGTGTCATGGTCTGTTCAGTGCACCGTCAGAGGACGCTAGAAGTCATGGAGGATTGTGCAGTTTTAATTTGTGACATAAATTGTTCAGATCTTAAGAATATACACAGATTATTTGCATAATGATAGATGTGAATGCAAAGAAAGGAGTATGTGTATACAGACAAAGTAAGTGTGAATATCAGAAAGAAAATCATTTGTATACAGACAAATGTGCAAAAATAAAGGAAGTGCATGAATATGATATGTGTATATAAAGAAAAATTGAATATGCCAACAGATGTAAATACAATAGCAACACACACACACACACACACACACACACACACACACACACACACACACACACACACACACAAAGTTATATACAGACAAATGTGAACAGGAAAAGAAATCACAAAAGATGCAAAGTATTTCCAGTCTCGTGTCTCACCCACTGATCACCTTTCCCCCCCAACAGGCAGCCCAGGCTCAGGTGGACACCACCAGGTCGGAAAAAGAGCAAGCCCTGAGGCAGATGGACGAGGAGCGCAGCACCTGTGAACGCTTACGCCAGGAATGCGAGCGCTGCCGGCGGGCAATGGAGGACAAGTCGGAGGAGCTGGTGGCCCTGAGAAACGCCGTGGAACGCGCGACTTTGCAGCTGGAGGAGAAGGAGAAGGTGCTGTCCACGGTGCGGCAGCAGTCCTCCAGTATATCCCAGCTCATGGAGGTCAACACACGGTGAGAGACGGCAGCACCCCTCCCCCCCTGTCTGCCTCCTGCTTTCCTCTGCTGTTTGGACTTGTCAAAGTACCAGAACCGATTTAGAGTATGAGCAGCATCTAAACCTGAGATGATAATAATGATGATCATGGTGCATGGTTAAACTCATGGAGGTCAACACACGGTGAGAGACGGCAGCACCCCTCCCCCCCTGTCTGCCTCCTGCTTTCCTCTGCTGTTTGGACTTGTCAAAGTACCAGAACCGATTTAGAGTATGAGCAGCATCTAAACCTGAGATGATAATAATGATGATCATGGTGCATGGTTAAACTACTGCGGCACTATATCCAACTCTTACAAAAAAAAAGAAAAGAGTGCTCAAAAAATTATACATGAAACCAGCATTATAAAAAAAAGATACAAAAGAATATAAAAAAAAGAAAAAAAAATATAGCTTTTTTTTTTGTTTGTTTTTTAATGGAGAAAACCCACGTTCAAGTCCCACTGAAGTTTGGAGTGAAGTTCAGGTGTACATTCACAGTCTACACACTTTTCTGTGATCTGTTAATGTTTATCAATTCTTAAGCATCAAAGATACTAGGCTGTTTACAGTTGTCTTAAATTGACAGTCGTACATACTCTCACTGTAAGTCACTCTCGATGCAAGCTGAAAATTTTTCAAAACTTTTTTTGGCCTCAAATCAAAGCTCTTGGCAATGACAGGCAGCAGAAGCTGTCCTCAAATGTTGCATCTTAAAGCTCAAAAACTCCCTGTAAACTATGGGGAAATGAAATGGAGGGTCACTCTGAACTGCTCAAATAAGGGGAATTTGTAGCCAAGTGTTGACAATAGTCCTGCAAAAGCAGGAAGAATAGTTATGAGGTTAAAGTCAGAAGTCAAATCCAGAGAAGAAAAGACCATTTAAAACATTTGTGACAGTCCACATGTAGAGGGGTTGCAGTCTGATGGTTAGGGTGTCATCTGTTTAATTAATATTCGTG
This sequence comes from Conus betulinus, assembly GCA_016801955.1. Classification (NCBI taxonomy): domain Eukaryota; kingdom Metazoa; phylum Mollusca; class Gastropoda; order Neogastropoda; family Conidae; genus Conus; species Conus betulinus. The sequence continues at coordinate 87,601 of JADBJO010006563.1, forward strand.
AGTTTGAACCACTCTTGGGGTAAGATTTTCAGGTCTTGAAAACCTCTGTCCTCCTGGCAGTAAGTGGGTTCCTGATTCAGTTCATGTCAGGTTACAGAAGAGGGAGGGGTCGGGGCACCACTTTCCATAGTGTGTCCAAGACATGGTGAATTTTTGGGGAGTTCACTGCCCCTATTGCCATTAGGCTGCTAACTTTACCATTTAAGTTTTTTTGTTTTTTTTTAAACAAATGTCAACAGATCTAATGAAACGGAAATCCTTCACGCCATGTCTGCATCATTATATTGTGCACAAGAAGCAAACCAGTCTGCTCATCTTTTTCATCATTCTGCAGTGCCAGCGACAACATGCGGGAGGAGAGAGAAAGACTCACGCAGCAGCTGGAGAACAAGACGGCAGTGCTGGAAGAGTTGCGGGCAGTCAGGAGGCCATGTGCAAGAGAAGAAGATGAAGCTGAGAGAGAACGCATCAGCATCAGAGATTTGGAGGAAGAGCGGGTCAAGGTGGACGCGTGTTGTTGTAGGTCTGAGACATAAAAGGGGCAAGAAGAGAGGAATAGATGGGGACAGGGGGGGGGGATGGGGGGAGCGGGGGAGATGGGATAAGAGTGGGGAGCAGGATGTTTAGGGGGAGGGATGTAATTACAGCTGAGTTCATTTGAACCGAAATCTAAAGGTATATAAGCGTGTTTTTCAGGTCAGGCAGATCTGGGGTTGGCCATTTAAATACCAAGATTTTGGAAAATTGAAACATGCTGCTTTAACACACAAAATTTATTTTCTAGAGTGCTAGTTGAAGTGGGCAATTTTGATAAACTGGAAATGCATCAACTTCGGTATAAAGATAGAGCAATGGGTGTAGTTTGAGGTCGCTGATGTTTGGGACTGGTCAGGGTGGTGACTCACCTGTACTGCAGTGACTCTTCACATCCTCCACAATTCCTCCTCCTCCTCCTCCCTACATTTACCTGCCAGTGTTACCTTCACTATCATCCAAGTTTGCAGTCACAATTGTTAGGTATGTCATTACATGAATCATTATGCATGGGCCACAAATTCATCCACAGTCTTGTAAAATGTGCAGTCTCTTTCATGTTCGCTTGTTGTTATCCTTAAGTCACACACAAAAATGTTTTTGAATTTACTGACATGTTTAGAACACAATGCAAATGTCTGCCAAAAACAACTTGTCTCCCTGGTTTTTCAAGCTGTTTCATCTTGATGCTCAACTCTTCCCAAATAACCAATATGGGAATGGGAAATAGTCTGACCTGTTGATGGGTTGATAGGCTGGCTTGGTAGTTTGTGAGCAGTGACAGAATGGGGTGGATTGATAGCTGACTTCACATAAGTGAAAGACATTGGTCAAATAGTACTGTTGGGATGAAGCAATGCAATGGAGGTAACTGAATCTAATAAGGCAGCAGTTTAGTACAGTCGAAATTATAGATAAACGTAACTGAAATAGCCTTAATGAACATAGCATTATGAAACTAGTGATGTTTCTGTGACTTTGCCGGACAGCACTGTTAATCTGATTTTTGTGTTAAATTACATGATTTGTGGACGTTTTTTGTTATCTTTCAAATTTTCAAACACACACAGAGTTCTGTTGATACCATGGTGATTTTTTGTTTAATTATGATTAAGGTTCTGCAAAATGCGGAAAAAGAGATAATGAAGTTCGTCACCAGTGTTTCTTTCATGATTACATCAGTCCCATCCCAGACACACATGTAGACATGTGTATGTACATAGACTCACAATTTGTTCTTGGTGTATGTTAACCATATCATCTCTCTCTGTCCACACACACACACACACACACACCTCAGCTGGTGGAAGAAGTGGGAGTGAAATCCCAAGAACTGGCCCTGGCTGTGCAAGAGAAGGAGAACGTCTTCTCAGAGCTGAAGGAGAGCCGAGTGGAGGTGTCACGCATCACTCAGACAAAAGACCAGCTCAAGCGTGACATGTCACGCCTCAAAAGCTCCCATGCCAAAGAGCTGGACAAACTGCACAAGAAACTCAGAGGTACAGTCAAAATGAAAGTAATGATATGCTGATAATCAGTTAAGAAAAATCTTGTGGCTTTTGTTGCTGTTGTTTCAGTTGTTTGTTTAATAATATATTTTCATTTATGATAGGAAATGTAGTAAAGGTAAGTCTCAGTAATGGTCATTATGATTGAAAAACAAAAACAAGCAAACAAATAAGGAAGACAGAAGGTGAAAAAGAGGACACACAGAAAAGGAAAAAGCATAGAGAAAGAAGTGGGGAACAAGCTCGAAAGGATTGGCGTAAGACTACTCAACTGCATATGTATATATAAAGACAAAGAGAATGATAGACAGAGCAACAGATTATCAACAAATTGAGAATAGTTATGATTTGTTGTTAATTTGGTTAAAATATGATTTAAATCTGTCCTTTTTTATATGATTCCACCAGGCTGTTTGATCCTGATACCTGATGGGTCAGAGAGATGAAAAAAAAAAAAAAAAATCGGCCAGTGTTGATTTGTTTTAAAGAGCCTGATGGGCAATGTTTCTTTTATGGGGAGCTTGAAGGCATGTTTTTACCACCTGGTGTTTGGTCTGTAGCGCTGAAGGGTGTCCTGGTGAATGAGCACTCTTGATGGAAAGTGCAATTAATGAAATGAAGTGATATGATATTGTCTCCTTACCTTACCTTACGTCTCTTTTCATGACTGTAAAAGATATGTGTGGGTGTGTGTGTGTATGTGTATGTGTGTGTGTGTTTGTGTCTGTGTCTTTGTGCGTATATGTCAGGAATGGTTGTCCAGCCCTTTGTCAAGTGTAGCAGGAGTATTTGTTAAGTTGATGAGTGTGACTGTGTAGAAAGGATAGAATTTTGAAGTCTAGAGAGATGCCAACCCTTCTGAATCATTTTCAGGAACAAATTTGAAACTTTAATTTTGGCATTTTGATTTTCTTTTTAGAAACACACCCAGACCGCTAGTTATACTGGCATGCATACAACATTTACATACATAGCTTCTGAACAGTTGCAGTTAAATCCATGACACTTGGTCACTTAACCAAATTAGAACCTGCTGTGTCATGATCCATGATAGTGTGAAGCAGATGCCAGAGATAGCTTGACACATTCTTTCCTGCACAGGAAAAGATGCCAGCTGATTGGTCCACTGAGCAGAGGGTCAGTTTGATATGCATGTGACAGGCTGTGGATCAGCTTCATCTCTGGAGACTAGCACTGCGTCTCGCTGTCCCAACCTGCGCTCAGTGCACCCATGTGTGCTGCCTTATTACCTAGTGGCTTACAACAAGAAAATGGGATGTGCACCCATGTGTGCAGCATTATTACCAGGTGGCTTACAACAAGAAAATGGGCTGTGCACCCATGTGTGCAGCATTATTACCAAGTGGCTTACAACAAGAAAATGGGCGAATAACTGGACCGTGCGTGCTCAAAACGAATCGGTTAGAACAGTTTTGATGTTGGTGCAATACAGGAGCAAATTGCAATCAGTAGTAATCAGATATCATGAAATCAGGCTGGGTGGCATCTCTGAACCTAGTGAAAGAGAGGGAATACAATACTTAGGCACACAGGCATTGTGTTCCCATCTTGCAGGCAGTTCTTATTCATTTTGCATCCAGAGTTTGTATGCTGAGTGAATTTGCACAAGCAGAATGGTAATCTCACATTCAAATTGAAACCACCTTCCTACCTCCGTCCTTTCCAGTTTCCCACCTGTCCTGCCCCTCTTCCCTCCATAGCCCTCTTTCACTGCCTTTGCCCTCCCTCATGACCCCCAGTGTGTGTAGTTTTTTTTGTTGTATATTCTTTTCTTTATTGTTATGCTGTTTGAATAAACATACTTTTATACATGCTTTTGTTCCAGAGGCTGAGAAAGAGTTCAAGCTGACACACAAAGCATTGAAGAGCAAAGATTCAGTTGATTGCAAAGGTAATATAACTGGGTGTAAGTTCAGAATTGGTTGATTGCAAAGGTAACATAACTGGGTGTAAGTTCAGAATTGGTTGATTGCAAAGGTAACATAACTGGGTGTAAGTTCAGAATTGGTTGATTGCAAAGGTAACATAACTGGGTGTAAGTTCAGAATTGGTTGATTGCAAAGGTAACATAACTGGATGTAAGTTCAGATTGCAAAGGTAACATAACTGAGTGTAAGTTCAGAATTTGCTTATTTGTAGGTATGAATGTCAACAGTTTTTAAAAGGTGCTTCAAATTTCACCTCATTTATTTTTGGTAAATCCAAAATTCAAAGTGTTTGTGTTACTTTTGTTGCTTGGTTAGTCCGTTTGCTTTCCGTTGGTTGCTAGTGCACGAGGTTTTTAAGCAGGGAAAAACAAAAACAGTGAAGTCAGTCTCTTTTTATGTGAAAGGGTCAAATAAATTTCATTAGATCAGCTTTTATAGTACACAACACTGGCACAGCATGCAGCATTGTCACACAGCAGATCAGAACACAGCATAGCATGGTACACAACAGCCTGTTCGCAGCAGATCAGACGACAGCATAGCATGGTACACTACAGTCTGTTCACAGCAGATCAGCGAACAGACATGAACACAGTATGTCACGACAAATCAGAATACAACATGGCCTAGTGTAGAGCTGCCTATTCACAACACATGTGAGCGCATTACACCACAGCACACCACAACAAACTGGAACATGATATGGTGCGATAGAGAAGGATCCTTAACAACCTAGCAGAACACATTACACCGCTGGGCCTCATGACTGATCAAAACTCATGATGTGGCACAGAACAGTCCCACTCACAAGAGAGCGAAAGGCATGACTGTGCAGTGCATCTCAATAGATTAGAATACAGCATGATGTTCTGCAGAACAGCCCATACACAGAACTGCTGAATACACAGCATAGCCTCACAGCGTATCTAACAGATGAGAATACAGCAAGATTCAGTAGAAAAAACCCATTCACATCACAGCAGAGCACACAGCACAGCCTCACAGCAAATCACCACCAACATGGCATGGCATGGCATGGCACAAAATAGCCCACTCCCAGAGCAGCAGAATACATTACGGGAGTAGCAGAATGTCACTGCCTGTGTCGCTGTGGACTGCTGCAGCAGTGAAGGTGGCCGACCAGATCCAGAAGGAGATCACCGCCAAGAGAAGTGAGGTGGACAACCTGCGCTCCAAGGTCCGTCGCCTGGAGGAAAAGATGGAGACCCCCTCACCAAGGTAAGATGCTGTGTGTGTATATATATGTGTGTGTGTGTGTGTGTGTGTGTGTGTGCGTGTGTGTGTGTGTGTTTGTCACAACGTATAAGACGGTGACAGGGAACACCCTAGGGATGTAATGGGTTTCCCTATTTAAATCCTCCCTCCCACTAACTAATACACTCCCACAATCATTCACAATCATCTAACAGCACATATACCTTAACTTCCACATTACAACCCATGAGCACTCAAAGGACAGGCATATAAACCCCAGCAAATTCCTTCGCCACAGCACCCAAGTGCACAGCGGTCAAGCACAGACCCAACTCCTATGCATACAAACACCCACCAATAACAACATGCCCTCCTGTCGCTGGGAATCTCAGGGGATCCCGACCCACCCAGAGTCCAACCTAGACAAGGGGCACCACTGGCGGAATCACATGGTAACCAAGGGCTGGACTGCCAGGCAATTAGACAGCGCCACCGAACCCTTGGTGCCCATGCGATACCCAGCCGCTCAAGATAACCTGACCAACCTCTGCTGGCAATTTGCTCACCCAGGAGCACTTATCTAACAAACCCACCACCACTTCTCCCCTCAAATAATCAAATTACTAAGAAACATATATATATACTTGTCAAACAGTTTCCCAACTCACACATTCGCACCCCCCCCCCGCCCACAAACACATCCGAGAACACCATCAACAGCGGCTTCACCCTAGCAAGTCTCTGCAACCATCAGTGGTCACCACATCACCACTGGGTAATCAGACGGGCATGAAGAAGGACGACAGAGTGAGGCGCAGCTGTCGAGACCCAACGATGACGATGACCGAAGCCTACAAGATGAAGAAGACTGAAGACTAACAACGGAGACTGAAGATGACTGAAGATCACCAACTGATGATATTGTAGAGTGCACTACCTATCACAAAGTGTGTGTATGCAGTAGTGTAACTATCACACCCTACGTGACACCTGAGGGCCACAGTGGAAACAACCTTGCAGTCACAGAGTCGCAGGCCGGAAGCTGGCGGTGAGGACACACGTGACCTGGACCGGTCACGCACGTAGGACTCTTCTCCAAATGGCAGACGCAGGCGGCAGGAGACACCACACACCCACACCCCTCGTAGCCTCACTTAGCACCCCCACCCAAGGTCGGTTCCACCTCGGACTGGTACGGGTGGTGGGGCGCGTCAGAGCCAAGCCAAGGCAGAAGTCAGGCAACCATCAGAGCAGACATCACAGCGGACGACAGGACAGCTGCCAGGGTAGATTCAGGAGCAAACCAGGAACGACAGCCCAGGCGGGAGTCAAAGGCGGAAGCCAGGGCGGTCTGTCAGCACCTACAGTTACAAAACGTCCTTATGACTACACGGTACCGACACTGGTTTTTAACGCCACTTAACCCAGCCCACTGTTCCTACCCGAGTTTTTGACTAGCAGTCGTAAATGTTATCGGTCCAGACAACAGTTTTTTTTTTTTTAAATCACCATAGCTCATTTGCACATGGGCTGAGTTTGTATTTCTCCATAATATGTACCCCCCTCCTCATACAACGCGACTATAAAGGTGGACCATGCTCACACCAGTGTGCACACTAACCCAACCAATATTGTCACCAGCAAAGTAATAAAACTGACCAGTCGGACATTAACAGCACAAGGTCTGTCTTAATGCCATGGACGATTTTAACAGCAAACTATAGCTCTTGTTCACATACAATTCTATCACTACTAACCATTAACAGAACTACAGAACAGTCGACAGTATTCCCTTTATATTTGGTACCGAACTAGAATAGGCAAACCCGTATCGACCTCAAATCTCCATTTTTAAAGCCGTATTGACAAATGCTTGTGGTAAACTCTCTCTCTCTCGGTCTTAAATTACATCCTCATCAACACTAAATCAGTCTTGTTAAAACAAAAAAAAAAACATGTAAAAAAAAAAAAACATGACCGCATAAACATTCCCTCACAACCAAACATGGGATAGCACATCACATATCATAGCAGCACCGCACATGAAAACCTATTCATATACATAACAATTAACATCCCTGCACTCACTTTATAATCAGTATTATTCTTAACCCAAAGATACCCTTAAGCTACCCCCTGTATAATACCCAACTTTAACCTAACTATTGTATACGCTATTATAATATCCATAAGTTACCCCTACCCTCTTCATATACCCCCCCCCTCCCTTTACCTACCCCTTTATTTGATTACCATAGCAAGCCAACAACTAGGACCACCACCCTCTCCATTCTCTATATCACCCTGTTCCCTACACCTTATATAAGTGAACTTCACAACAGCCTACACGTACGTTTAACGCGTCTGCTCCAAATAACGAATGTACGAAAGTATTTTTAGTTGCGCAACCCGCTTTTCTTACCGTCGTCACATTCAGGCGGCCTTACCAAGCACATGTGGCGTTTAACCATTCGCACGACATATACGACGCCGCACAAACAATACCATTTCACCCCCCATCTTTCCTCCATCACGGAATAACCACAATAATAAGCGCCACACCCGAGATATTATGGTTTGCACCTTCACAAATGTGACCAAACAACGCCGTAGCTTCACCTTAAATACATAACCGCCAATTAACGGCACAACTTCCCCCAGTCTATACATTATTTACATGGTCACGATCGTTACCACCTTCCACTCCTCACATCCCATATAACCTCACCTGGGTCAAAAAAAACACATGGACGCCTGGAAGCAGGACCCGACCTTGAAGACCTCCGTCTCCCTACAGGACGGTCGACCCCCAGGACAAGACAGGACAGGACACCCGCGCTGCAGTGTACCAGTGGACGCCTCTGCACCACTGCTCAACGTAAACTGCAGACGGCACACCGAAACATAGAAACCAACGCTCGGAAGCCAAGCCAACACACAGTTGACCGAGAGCTTACCGTGACACCCTACCAAGCGAGGTAGCAAGAGTGTCAGACACCATACTGCAACTGCCGAACCTTCGCGGACGGTTCCAGGAGTCGAAACTGATGAGAGAAGCCAAGCTAGCATCCCAGTCGACAAACTGACCACAAGCTCACCAGTTCCCTCAACCAATAGACAATGACAACACAAGCTGACCCTCGCGGTGATCATGGTCACACACACGTGAACATCGCACCCACAGACTTTCTCGCCTGGACTTACTCCCTTAACACACAAGCCAGAATTACAACGGCTACACGCCTCAACGACAAAAACGCAACGGCGTCTTGCGCGTGACAATACCCCCATCCTAAGATTTAAAGCCTGTCTTTAAATACCCTACCATAGCAAACACGCGCAAAGAGCAGCAACATGAACAGTATGAACAACCCGGAAAAAAAAAAATCAGAATTCACTACAACCACTCAATGCCTCACAGGTCCAACCGACTCAGGAGGAAATCGGCGACAACATTGTCCCTACCTGGGATGGCTTCCACGACAAACCGGAATGGGCTGGAGCAACAATGCCCACCTGGTGATCCGACCACTAGGGGATTTGATACGCTCTAGGTACTGAAGAGGAGAGTGATCGGTCTGGAGGGTGAACTCCACACCGTACAAATACGCTTCAAACTTGTGCACTGCCCACACCACAGCTAGACATTCTTTTTCCACAATCGAATAGTTGCGTTCGGCTGGGTTCAACTTTTTGCTTGCGCACACCACGGGGTGCACTCCATCCTCATCATGTTCCTGGCACAGGACTGCTCCAATGCCTACTTCCGATGCATCAGTCTTCAAAATAAACCGACGACCTGGTACCGGCAAATGGCATACCGGATGAGAACAAAAAGTCCTTTAAAGCAGAAAATGCCTCCTCGCACTCTGGGGTCCACACCACCACTCGCGGCTTATTCCCTTTGGTCAGCTCCGTGAGTGGAAGGGCAATGTCGGAGAAGTTTGGAATGAACCTCCGGTAAAAACCCACCAATCCCAGAAAACTCCGTACCTGTTTCTTGGTCGTTGGACGCGGTGATGATTGTATCCGCTCCATCTTGTCTTGCTCTGGTTTGATGATGCCTCCTCCAATCCTGTATCCCAGGTAAGACACCTCGGCGCTACCCAACTCGCATTTCGACGGCCTGGCAGTGAGTCCACACTCTCTGAGACGCTGTAACACCACCCCCGCATACCTCCAAGTGCTCCTCAGTGTGCCAACGGTGGACACCAAAACGTCATCGATAAAATTATCCACCATATTAGTCTCCAGCGGTTGAAGAAGTTTGCGCATCATGCGAGTAAACACCGCTCCCGAGGTACACAGTCCGAATGGCATTTTTACCCACTGAAAATGCCCCTCTGGCGTGGAGAACGCAGTCTTGGGTCGGTCACCTTTGTCCACTGGAATCTGCCAGTAACCTTTAGACAAATCCAACTTGCTGAAGACTCGGCGCTCTCCCAACTTGGCAAAGAGGTACTCGATCTCCGGTATGGGCTCAGCATCGAACTCCAGTACTTTGTTAAGACGGCGGAAGTCCACGCAGAATCGTATCTTACCGTCTTTCTTTTTGACTAGCACAATCGGGGAACAATACGGTGACACAGATTTCTCTCTATCACCCCCATCCTGAGCATTGTTTCCACTTCTTCTCGGACGCATTCACGCTGTGAGTAGGGCACTGGATATGGCTTAGCGCGCACCGGAACATCCGTGCTCAATTTGATTTCGCACGTCTCAAGCGTTGTCTCCCCAGGCAGGTCAGTCAACACATCCTTAAACTCCTCCACCAACTGCTGAAGTTGTTCCCGGAACTGGGCCTCCTCTGCACCGATGACCACATCCTTCGCTGTCTCGGTTGTAGACAAAGGTACCAAAGGAATATCCTTCCGAAGGGTAGGAATAACCTGACTGGGATCTTCCTCTTGAGTGATCACTGCAGCCACGGTTGTCTGTTCCAACTCACTGTCTCTCTCTACAAACTCCTTCAGCAAATTGGCGTGGTAGAGCTTCTCCCGTCCGCGCACCCGAATCTTGTAGTCTGCCTCGCCAACCCTCGCCACCACGGGGAAAGGACCCTGCCATGCCAACTCCAGTTTGTTATTCTTCACTGGCCGCAGGATCAAGACCCTCGTCCCCGGTTGGAGAACACGAGGTCGTGCCTTCACATCGAAGTGCTGCTTGTACCTGGCCGACGCTTTTTCTAAGTTCCCTTGGGCGATCTCACAGGTTTCGGCGATCCTGTTGCGCAAATCGAACACATATTCGGCTGCAGTCTGGGTGTCTACGTTCTCAGGCTTCGACCAGAGATCGCGCAACACACTCATAGGGCCTCTCACCCGACGTCCGTAGAGCATCTCAAATGGAGAAAACCCTGTGCTCTGTTGAGGAACCTCTCGGTATGCGAAGAGTAATGCTGGCATCCATCGGTCCCACTCCTCTGGTCTGTCTTGGGTGAGTCTACGTAGCATCCTTTTCAATGTGCCGTTGAATCGCTCCACAAGAAGACCATTACATTGAGCGTGATACGGAGTAGTACGCAGCCCTTTCACTGACAGCAGCTTGAATACCTGGCTCATCGTTTCGCTGGTGAACTGCGTTCCTCTGTCAGTGAGAACCGAGGAGGGTATACCCGTTCGCGACCACATTGAGAACAACGCTTCTCTGCCACAGTCTCAGACGTGATAGCTCGAAGAGAGGGACGGCCTCGGGATACCTGGTCGCAAAATCCACTTGCACCAGAACATATACCTACTTCCTGACGCTGACATAGGTGCAATTGGCCCGATGATGTCCACGCCAACTCTGTCAAATGGTTCTTTCACCACTGGCATCTTGACTAGGGGTACCGGTCTTACACGCCCCTTGTCCAGGGTGCGCTGACAATTGGGACATGACTTCACATATCTGCCGATATCTCCGCACATCCCTGGCCAGTAGAAATATGGAAAAATACGATCCTTAGTCTTGTTGGATCCCAAATGCCCTGCCATTGGGATGTCGTGGCCAAGAGCCAACACTATCTTCCTCAATGACCTAGGTACACACACTTGGTTCGCCACGCCGTTCGCGCACTTTCGTGGCGTCGCATGAGAACCTTGTCTTTCCACAGGAAGGACACCTTATTTCCATGGGGGTTGGAAAATAAAACCTTCCGCGGCAGCCTTTCGCGCTGGGGCCAAACTATCGTCCTGGGTTCTGCTTCTGAATAAGCTCCCCTCGAGTCGCCGCCAGTATTTGCTCCTTCAGGGACAAAGGTCCAGTCGGCTTGTCGAGCGCTCGTGTCTGTGCGCGGGTCAGTACCGCCACCTGCGACTCTGCCGGACTCACGTGCCCGTCTGACACACCAATCACTCTCACAGGGTACACTGGAACCCTCTCTGGTACCATCGCTCCCTCACGGATGATGAAGTTCCCCACAAGTACCTCGGTGACCGGGTCTTCCATCACCAAAGCCTCCACTTTGCCCACAAAGTATGGTGTATCTAACATCACCGACGCCACTGGTAACACACTACGGCAACGTGACTCTGCCAGCACCACCGTCTGGGTCTTCCCGGTATATACGCATCATAGGGCACCAGTCTTGCGGCAACCACGGTGTGCGACGCCCCGGTGTCCCTAACTCCATCAGCCCCATGCTTCTCCCACCTTAACTCGGCACCCGTGGACTGAACGGTTTTCCTGGAGCAGGATATGCATAATGGTGTCGACGTCTCTGCATAGACTTCACCTCCAGAACTTGCAAGGAACCGCACTTGGGCATCCGGATTGGGACAATTACGCTGGTAATGTCCAGGCTGACCACATGCGTAACAAGTCACCTGCCTCTGCGAACCCCCCTGGCCGGCTTGCCTGAACTCGACGCAATAGCTTGAGAGATCTTGACCTCAGTGGCCTGATCCTGGCCCTTGCCTCCTGCAGGCTTAGACTTCCCTTCCTGACCATTCCCCGTTGCCGATCCAGCTTTCTTGCTCTCCCTGCATTCCCGGCCCATACGGCGGGCTTCAGCCAACCGAGTCGCCTCCCTTGCCACCGCCTTAGCACTGCTGGGCGATGTGCGACGGACCTCGGTCACGAAATCAGGAGTCAACGTCCCATAAAGCTGTTCCTCCATGATCAGGTCTTTCACATCCTCTGCCTTCGTCTCGTCCTTGGCAGCAGCCGAACACCACAGACTGAAGCAAGCCTTTAACCGGTCTAGAAACTGTTCAAACGTTCCCCAACATCCTTTTTCATGCTTCTAAACTTCTTCCGGTAGGCCTCGGCGTCCAACCGGAAATAGGTCAACAACGCTTCCTTCACATGCTCAAAATCAGCGAGGTCGGTAGCGTTGAGACGTAAGATAGCGTCTCTGGTCTTCCCTCGAAGCAGAGCAATGAGTCGAGACGACCAAGATGTCCTTTTCCAACGACAGAGTGTGGCAACCCGCTCAAAATGGGCAAGATACATATCCACATCGTCGGTATCATTGAGAGGATCAATAGCAACATGGCTGGTAGCTTCATCTTCCGCACGTTGCGCAGCTAGCTCCATCTTGCGCTCCCTTAAGCTTCAATTTTTTTCCCACTTAAGGTCTACCTCTTTCTGACGCAATGCTAACTCATCCTGCTCCTCCTTCCTTCTCCTGGCTTCGAACTCTTCTTGGCTATCCACTACCTCCTGGGCATGCCGGGACTTCTGGAGGGCAACTTCATCTTCCTTCTTCTGGGCATCTGCCCGAAGAATGGCGAGTCTAAGTGCGGGCCTCCTCCTCTTCTCTGGCCAGCCTAGCTGCAGCCTCCTTCTCTTCTCTGGCCAGCCTAGCTGCAGCCTCCTCCTCCTCCTCTCTAGCGAACCTAGCCGCAGCACGCTGCTCTTCCCTAGCCAACTCCCGAGCCCTATGCGCCTTTTTTTATAATCAACTCTTGACCCCGTTCCTCCTCCTTAGCCAGATTATCCGCAACGAACTGGGCCAACTCTATCTTTGTCGAGACCCAAATCCTTCCCAAGCAAAAGTGTACCGCTGCACCGGGGACATGGTGACCTCATACTTTGCGGACCCCGGAGCAACCCGTGACCCCTTCCTACTGGATGTTTGGTTCGCCAGCTGCAACAGCATCACCCGTACGCCCAGTAGGAGTGAACTCATATCCTTTCTCACCACTGACTTCCTCCTGCTGCAACACGCGATGGGACCTAAGTTTACGATCTGTACCAGACGCCATCATCCACTGATCCCACAACCGCAGACTATCACCGCAACACAACACGTTGCAATGCACGGACCACGCCGCCCTGCACGGACTATGCCGCAACACACACGTACCACCGACGCACCAACGCAAGGCCAACCCCTTCACAAAGTTTTTTTTTTTTTTTTTTTTTTTCCAACTAACACCTAACCCCACTCACTCCAGGTATAGGTTAACCAACTTTAGTAGTCCAACGTAATCCCCCAGTAACACTAACCAGGAAGTTAACCCTCAGCCTCTACTCCCCCATTATAACATATATTTTCCCCTGTTGCACATAGCACCGGTAACGAACGTTTTGTGCAGTTGTTCTCACAACACAATCATGGTTTATGCATACTCAACAATTCATCATGGCATTTCAACATTCAGCAAAGCCTATCAACATTCATTTAAACATGTCAACGTACCACCCCAACAGGAAAAGGGGAAAGGCGACACATTTTCATACACACCATACATGTCACACCGGCTGCCCCACACCGAGACAGGACACGGACCATGTGACCAGGCTATTTATGTTTTTATTGAAACCCAGGTAACCATGCTGCCACTTCAGCAAATAGCATGCACCCTTCAACCACCTACATCTAACTTACAACTCCACACAACAAGACCCTATCACTCTACCCCAAAAAACCGAAACAAGTCTAACCCGACTATACACCCAACTAAACCTATTCAACTACCCCGCATCTCCACCATATATGTCACAACGTATAAGACGGTGACAGGGAACACCCTAGGGATGTAATGGGTTTCCCTATTTAAATCCTCCCTCCCACTAACTAATACTAACACGCACTACCAAACAGACACAAGCAAACGAATACAGGTGCACAAACAGCCAATTTTATTTACAGTCACTCCCACAATCATTCACAATCATCTAACAGCACATATACCTTAACTTCCACATTACAACCCATGAGCACTCAAAGGACAGGCATATAAACCCCAGCAAATTCCTTCGCCACAGCACCCAAGTGCACAGCGGTCAAGCACAGACCCAACTCCTATGCGTACAAACACCCACCAATAACAACATGCCCTCCTGTCGCTGGGAATCTCAGGGGATCCCGACCCACCCAGAGTCCAACCTAGACAAGGGGGGCACCACTGGCGGAATCACATGGTAACCAAGGGCTGGACTGCCAGGCAATTAGACAGCGCCACCGAACCCTTGGTGCCCATGCGATACCCAGCCGCTCAAGATAACCTGACCAACCTCTGCTGGCAATTTGCTCACCCAGGAGCACTTATCTAACAAACACACCCCCACCACTTCTTCCCTCAAATAATCAAATTACTAAGAAACATATATATATACTTGTCAAACAGTTTCCCAACTCACACATTCGCACCTCCCCCGCCCACAAACACATCCGAGAACACCATCAACAGCGGCTTCACCCTAGCAAGTCTCTGCAACCATCAGTGGTCACCACATCACCACTGGGTAATCAGACGGGCATGAAGAAGGACGACAGAGTGAGGCGCAGCTGTCGAGACCCAACGATGACGATGACCGAAGCCTACAAGATGAAGAAGACTGAAGACTAACAACGGAGACTGAAGATGACTGAAGATCACCAACTGATGATATTGTAGAGTGCACTACCTATCACAAAGTGTGTGTATGCAGTAGTGTAACTATCACACCCTACGTGTGACACCTGAGGGCCACAGTGGAAACAACCTTGCAGTCACAGAGTCGCAGGCCGGAAGCTGGCGGTGAGGACACACGTGACCTGGACCGGTCACGCACGTAGGACTCTTCTCCAAATGGCAGACGCAGCGGCAGGAGACACCACACCCACACCCCTCGTAGCCTCACTTAGCACCCACCCCCAAGGTCGGTTCCACCTCGGACTGGTACGGGTGGTGTGGCGCATCAGAGCCAAGCCAAGGCAGAAGTCAGGCGACCATCAGAGCAGACATCACAGCGGACGACAGGACAGCTGCCAGGGTAGATTCAGGAGCAAACCAGGAACGACAGCCCAGGCGGGAGTCAAAGGCGGAAGCCAGGGCGGTCTGTCAGCACCTACAGTTACAAAACGTCCTTATGACTACACGGTACCGACACTGGTTTAACGCCACTTAACCCAGCCCACTGCTGTTCCTACCCGAGTTTTTGACTAGCAGCAGTGTAAATGTTAAATGTTATCGGTCCAGACAACAGTTTTTTTTTAAATCACCATAGCTCATTTGCACATGGGGGGCCGAGTTTGTATTTCTCCATAATATGTACCCCCCCCTCATACAACGCGACTATAAAGGTGGACCATGCTCACACCAGTGGCACACTAACCCAAAACCAATATTGTCACCAGCAAAGTAATAAAACTGACCAGTCGGACATTAACAGCACAAGGTCTGTCTTAATGCCATGGACGATTTTAACAGCAAAACTATAGCTCTTGTTCACACATACAATTCTATCACTACTAAACCATTAACAGAACTACAGAACAGTCGACAGTATTCCCTTTATATTTGGTACCGAACTAGAATAGGCAAACCCGTATCGACCTCAAATCTCCATTTTTAAAGCCGTATTGACAAATGCTTGTGGTAATACTCTCTCGGTCTTAAATTACATCCTCATCAACACTAAATCAGTCTTGTTAAAACAACAAAAAAAAAACATGTAAAAAAAAAAACATGACCGCATAAACATTCCCTCACAACCAAACATGGGATAGCACATCACATATCATAGCACCGCACATGAAAACCTATTCATATACATAACAATTAACATCCCTGCACTCACTTTATAATCAGTATTAATCTTAACCCAAAGATACCCTTAAGCTACCCCCTGTATAATACCCAACTTTAACCTAACTATTGTATACGCTATTATAATATCCATAAGTTACCCCTACCCTCTTCATACCCACCCCCTCCCTTTACCTACCCCTTTATTTGATTACCATAGCAAGCCAACTAGGACCACCACCCTCTCCATTCTCTATATCACCCTGTTCCCTACACCTTATATAAGTGAACTTCACAACAGCCTACCCGTACGTTTAACGCGTCTGCTCCAAATAACGAATGTACGAAAGTATTTTTTAGTTGCGCAACCCGCTTTTCTTACCGTCACAATTCAGGCGGCCTTACCAAGCACATGTGGCGTTTAACCATTCGCACGACATATACGACGCCGCACAAACAATACCATTTCACCCCCCATCTTTCCTCCATCACGGAATAACCACAATAAGCGCCACACCGAGATATTATGGTTTGCACCTTCACAAATGTGACCAAACAACGCCGTAGCTTCACCTTAAATACATAACCGCCAATTAACGGCACAACTTCCCCCAGTCTATACATTATTTACATGGTCACGATCGTTACCACCTTCCCACTCCTCACATCCCATATAACCTCACCTGGGTCAAAAAAAACACATGGACGCCTGGAAGCAGGACCCGACCTTGAAGACCTCCGTCTCCCTACAGGACGGTCGACCCCCAGGACAAGACAGGACAGGACACCCGCGCGCTGCAGTGTACCAGTGGACGCCTCTGCACCACTGCTCAACATAAACTGCAGACGGCACACAACGAAACATAGAAACCAACGCTCGGAAGCCAAGCCAACACACAGTTGACCGAGAGCTTACCGTGACACCCTACCAAGCGAGGTAGCAAGAGTGTCAGACACCATACTGCAACTGCCGAACCTTCGCGGACGGTTCCAGGAGTCGAAACTGATGAGAGAAGCCAAGCTAGCATCCCAGTCGACAAACTGACCACAGCTCACCCAGTTCCCTCAACCAATAGACAATGACAACACAAGCTGACCCTCGCGGTGATCATGGTCACACACACGTGAACATCGCACCCACAGACTTTCTCGCCTGGACTTACCTCCCTTAACACACAAGCCAGAATTACAACGGCTACACGCCTCAACGACAAAAACGCAACGGCGTCTTGCGCGTGACAGTGTTTAAGGGTAGGGTGTGTGTGCGTATGTGTATGAGTGTGCATGCATGCACACACAAGGTCTGGGAACCACGAGGATGTATGAGGTTATACGGTGCAGAGCTGTGTCAGGGTTAGGAGAAGGTTGGTGGGGTGTTGGGACAAGGGTGCTGATAAAGGGTATGTGTGTGTGTGTGTGTTGTGTGATTTCAAGCATGGAAATCATTCTATAGAGGGTGGTATTGTGTGTGTGTGTGTGTGTGTGTGTGTGTGTGTGTGTGTGTACAAGATCCAAATGTTGCATATATAGAAATCCATCTACAGGAATGATGTGCATATACAAGTTACAGAGATTTGTGTGTGTGTGTGTGTGTGTGTGGTGTGTGTGTACAAGATCCAAATGTTGCATATATAGAAATCCATCTACAGGAATGATGTGCATATACAAGTTACAGAGATTTCATTCATCGACACGAGTGGGATATGTGTGTGTGTGTGTGTGTGTCACAGGAGAAGCTGATGGTGGAGAGAGACAAAGACAGCCTAAAGGCGTCGCTGGCCCGCTCCCTGCTACACAGTACCCAGCTGACAGAGGAACTGGAGGCCACCCACGCCCTCAACAGTCGACTCCAGAAACGTGTCAAGGAGCTGGAGGATGCTCTGGAGAAGGTCAGCTAACCAGTGAAGACTTCTTTTTCAGAAAATCACAGTAATTCGAAACATCATCATTTCAAAGGGTTTGAGCCGTGCCTTTCCTCAGACCTTAAGTATGTTCAAAACACAGAAAAAGAATGAAGAAACTTAAAATTATTGCATCAGTACACATTTGAACGCTCACTATCTCTTTCTTTCTCCCTCTTCCCCCTTTCTCTTACCGCTCGCTCTCTCTCTCTCTCTCTCTCTCTCTCTCTCTCTCTCTCTCTCTTTCTCTCAGTAGCTGATGAATCTTAACTCACTCTCAAAAGCTCCCGCCCACAGTCACATGCTCATGAACATTTGAACCGGTATTTCATTGATTCTGCTCATCAGATCTTGACTAGCCACATCTGAGTCACTCAGATCGTTGTCACCTAAGTCTGAATGGATTTCAGTCATAGTCATATAGTCAGCACTTGTAACAAGTGTTTGTTATTGATACAACAGCACCTCTGATGCTACATAACCCCAAAGTTAGGCTGTATATACTGTCGGTATCACATTCACTAGTTACTGTTCTCGATTCAGTAGAAGGTAAAAATGATATTCAGTTTTTTTCTTGATTGCCAGGTAGGAATGCACATGGCGCCCACAACCTATACCCATTCCAAGTACCCTATATTGAGACAGTCGGTAGAGTGACCCACAGTGGGCTAATCAGTTGTGAAAGGTCAGTCCCAAACCCATGTCTTCTCTTCTGTCCAGGAGGCTATCAAATCAGCGTCCACACAAACCCAGCTGGAACAGTTCGATCAAGAAGTGGCCACACTCAAGCTGAGACATCAGCTGGATCTGAAGGTACTGCACTGCTTGACATTGGGTTGGTTTCTTCACTCATCTTTTGTCTGTTCATCTGTGGTGCTGAAATTTCAGACAATGAACCAATCAGAACATCGGTTTGTGATGATGACATGAAGAACTAGAGGGTACTCCGGACAGAGCATTCCTCAGATGTCCTCAGTTTGCTGTTTGGTCTTGATCCACACCACTATGGATTTAATTTTTTTTTCCCCTTGGACTCTGTTCTGTCTTTTCACCAAGTGTCTTGTTGCACAGTTTTGCTGAATGCTTGCTGAATATGTCCACAGATGGGCACCACAGTGTAATGGGTTTGTCCCTGTGGTACATTCCATCTCTCCACCAAGTTTCATTGAAATAGGTTTTGTAGTTTTTTGCATATATTTGTTGAAAGTCTAACGAATAAAACCAGTGGATGCACACACGCGCACACATGTACACACACATGCCTGCACACACACACACACACACACACACACACACACACACACACACACACACACACACACACATGTACACACACATGCGCGCGCACATACACTCACATCACACACACACATGCGCGCGCACATACACTCGCACACACACACTCAAATATTCGCCCACCACCCACCTCTATTCTCTATCATGCCTACCTGTCCCCTCTTGCTGACTCTTCAACTGTGCAGTTAACATTAAAATTTTATGGACACTTTTCCCAGGAAGCCACACAGATGAGCCAGAACAAAGCTCCCAAATCGCCCAGAGTGTCCTGGGTGCCAGTCAGTGACAGTGCAGGCCCTGAGGCCAAGGAGGAGAAGGGGATGTTGGAGCACAACAAGAACAGCAGCTCCTCGAAGTCAGCGCCAAAAGCAGACAAGAGGGTCCTGAAGAAAGGGTTGTCCTTGACACAGCAGGTAAGGGTGAGAGAGAAGCTGTGTTGGTGGATTATGAAATTTGAATCAAGACAGAGTTTGGATCAAACTTGGAGCTCTTAGCTTGTAATTTATAGTAAACAGCATTCAGTAGAGATTATTTACATGGTTTATATGATTAGTAGAATGCATAATGGATATAGAAAGGAGAGAGAGCTTTTCTATTTGTAACAGCGGTGGTTTGAATTCAAATGGTCTTTATGCTGGTCTTTGTTTCAGGTAATTAGGTCACTATGTCGTTGGCTTGAGGGCAGTAGAGATGCAGTAGAGAGAGTTGTCTGCCTGATGAAATTGTAACGAGAATAGTGCATTTGGTTACACACTATGGACGTGTGAGTGTGTGTGTGTGTGTGTGTGTGTGTTTGTGTTTAGCAGACATATGCTTGAAGAGAGTATTGTGAGGAGAGAATTGACAATACTATGCTATAGTCATTTTTCACTGATGTTGTTACGTGTTACAAGGTACATGGTATGTCTGTTTTAACTGCTATGCTTTCCAGTCTCTGAGAGCCCTCTATTAGTGCAGATAGGGGCCTGTGTGTTTGTGTGCCTGGTGGGCAGCGGAAGAGTGAGGGTCAGAGCCATTGAGGCAGAGGAAAGAGCTAGCAGGGAGGGGGGTGAGTGTGCACAACTACATGCAAATGAGGTATGTGTATGTATGATTTATGCAAATGCGTAATGAATCTGAATGTGTTATATATGAACAAAACAATAGCTGAAAACTGACCAGAGTATGGCAGTAACTTCACTAATGTCAAAATAGCTCGGTTGGTAGAGCGCCAGTCTGAAATCTTGGTGATCCTGGGGTTGCAGGTTTGAATCTCTGCCTGGCCGTTTCGGTACAGGGGAATTGTTCTCTCGGAGTTAACATTGGTTCTGACTCCATTTCCCAAACTGTCCTCCAAATGAGACTATAAACCAAGGTTCCGTGTGTGAATGCACACAAAAACATCTTGCACACACGTAAAATCACATCACCAGCTTTCAGAAGAGAAGGCCAGTTTGGCCGCTGGTATGGATGACGCATTACATACAACTACACTCTGCATAAAAAGTCAAAAGAATGAAAGACTGTTAAATTGAATGAATGATATGGGACTGCATGACATGGGAAATGACTGAATGAAGCGCCAGGAGGCAGCTCTTCAGTTGGCTCTACCCAGGTAGGCAGCCCATTGTGTAAATGAGAATGTGGATTGAAGAGCGCTTAGAGCTTGGTCTCCCGCCAGGGATAGGTGCTATATAAGTACAAATAAATAGTAACAAATGAGACAATGTTGATGTCAGACTCAGGAGGCCCAGGAGACCTACACAGAGGCTGGGAACGAGCTGAAAGCACTGCTGGGAGAAATGCGGCAACTGATCCATGTCAAAGGGAGATCAATCAGCAGACTCGCAGCTCACCCATCACGACTGGGAGGCAGTCCTCTCCCCTGAAAGGCAAATCTCCTGGGTGAGCTGTAGATGGAAGAGGACGAGACTGTGTTCGTTCATGGCATGTCTGTGTTTGTTCTCCTTGTTATGAGTGTCCTTTCCTGTGAATCAAATGTATGGAGATGACACTGGGTCAGTTGATTATCTATGTGGCTGCATGATTGACCATTAAAATGCTGATACAAGGTTGCATGCAAAGGGGTGTAAGCTTTCGTTTTTTTATATATGGTATGTTAATAGCAAAATTAGATTTCTTATATTGTTTTATTTCCAGTCAAGCGCTCTTATATACAAACTTCAGTGGCATTAAAGACATGATACCACACCTGTCTGATCCATCCTCCTCCCTCTTGTCATTTTTCTTGTTCTGTGGATGACATAACTACACAACTCTTGTGTGAGCTTCAAGGTGGAGAAAACATTTACTTTTCTATTGGAAAGGATGTGTTATTTGAGATCTCCTCTGTAGTAGTAATCGATAGTGCTACTGCCTTTCTTTGCAAGGGTCTCTGTCTTTCTGTCCCTGTCTGCTTGTCTGTCTGTCATTCTCTCTCTCTCTCTCTCTCTGCTCTCTCTCTCTCTCTCTCTCTCTCTCTCTCTCTCTCTCTCTCTCTGTCTGTCTGTCTGTCTGTCTGTCTCTCAGTTACTCAATTTTGAGCCATTCCCAAATTCTCTGCTGTGTATCCCTTTGTTTTTTCTGTGCTCCATCTCTCATACCTTTTCACACTCCTCCTTACTTCCCCTCACAGTCTGTCAAAACAGGCTATTTAATTCTAGTCTTCGCAGTTGCAACAGTAGGTAAGATATTTGTTCACTTGTGTAGGTCTGTATCCCATCGCTCATTTCTTTATACAAGACATGCTTATGCACACATGCACACACACACACACACACACACACACACACACACACACACACACATGCACACACACACACACACACACACACACACAC
Source organism: Conus betulinus (assembly GCA_016801955.1). Classification (NCBI taxonomy): domain Eukaryota; kingdom Metazoa; phylum Mollusca; class Gastropoda; order Neogastropoda; family Conidae; genus Conus; species Conus betulinus. The sequence continues at coordinate 109,763 of JADBJO010006563.1, forward strand.
ACACACACACACACACACACACACACACACACACAGTGTGTTTACATGAATGCACGTACAAACAAACGCATCAACTCGATTGCACATACAGACACATACAGGCTCACATACACATACATGACTCTATACATAGGGGACACATGCACACGCATACACACACACACACACACACACACACACACACACACACACACACACACACACACACACACACACATTTGCATATTGGTTAGCATGATCAGCAGATGATTGGAAGGATGGGAATCTGAACTTTAAAGATTTGGGATGATCACCCACCCATGCACCCACACTCAGGGGTAATAATCAAAAATGAATGAAGAGAGAGACTGGAACACACACACACACACACAAGGTGAATCATCATCTCCCAAATCTCTCACATTCCCTCTATCCCCTGCCCCCCATCACTCACCTCCACCACCCCTCTCCTCTCCCATTTCCCTATACTCTGCACCTTTTCTTCGCTAAGTTCCTTCTTTTTTGATGTCACTTGTTCTCTGCTTTTGCTCTTTTGTGTGTTCTAAAGTATTGAGATTGACGAGTCTGAGTAATGGACAGTGTTACCCTATCATTGTAACTAGAAATGATATTTCATTGTATATCAGTAAACACGATATGAGGCAGGGAACAGTAAACAATAAACAACAAGCAAGTAGGATAACTCTTGCTCCCAAGAAAACATAACTCCAAAGGAATGCTGCTTACGACACCGAATCGCCTAGCAGACATGACAGCACAGAGCACACAGAACAAACAAGGAAACATCCCCCCAAAAAGATGTTCCAAGCTTGCCCATATACCCTGTACCAAACACATCTACGCAGCAACAAGAACTGGAGAAATTAACAAATATAAATTAACTTTTATTCAAGATTGGCACAGCCTTTAAAACTTGAATATAGTCGACAAGTGCAAGAACGACAGAAACGAGTACAATAACCTCGATTTAAGTGAAACAAAAGTAAATATGAAATGAGGCAGGTAACAGAAAACAATAAACAACAAACAAGTCGGGTGACTCTTGCTCCCATGCATATATCGGGTCAAAATCATATCAACTAGTTAATTAGAACACGGGACTTCAAATGTCTTTTTTTTTAACTCCCATGCTATGTTGTCCTGCAGGCGGAGGTCAAGGAGCAGTTCCCTGGACAAGGGTCAGCTAACTACAGCCATGCTGATGGACGGAGACACTTCCCTCGGCATGTCCTTCCCCCCGCGCTCCGCTGACCTCACTGGATTCTCTGCAGGGACAGGTGTTCATGCTTCATTGGATCTGCACAAACTTGTTGCTCAATACAGTAGTGATAATGAAAATGATAGTGACAGTAGCAACATTGAAATGAAAGTGCTGTTGCTACGATTAATGATGTGACTAGAAGGGCACTCGAGTGTCAGGAATGGGACCGCTTTTTAAGCAGTACAGTAGTAATGATAATGAAAATAATGCAACACCAGCAACAGTGAAAGCACAATACTGTTGCTACTATTAATGATATGACTAGAAGGGCACTTAGCTAGGAAAGCACAGATGGTCAACAAGGCTGACGGTCCGCTTACTTCAGTCAAACCCTAATTTAGATTCTCCCCTCCCCCTTCTGTCTCTGTGTCTCTGTCTCTCCGTCTCTCCTACTCTCACTCTCCCTCCCACTTGAATGTTATTTTGCTGACTTGATATTGATTGTTATCTGCATTCAGACTAGATCTTATAAGTTCATGGATTTAGATACATCTTGTAAGCTTGATTTTTTTTTCTTTTACTTTTTCCCAATTGAGGTCAGTGCATTATTTCTTGAGTAATTCTTGACAATTCTTGAAAAATGTATGAGAGCATTCTAATATCTAAAAGGTGATAATAGCTGTGATCCTTGAGGAAAAGACAGAAAATGGGTATTGTCCTAAGGAAACCATTGTTAAACAGTTAAAACAGCAGTGATCACTAACAAGCACAAATGAGTTCAGCAAAGTAGAGAAAGCAACAGTGTAATCTTGTTATCCTGAAGGATGTAGGTGGGAAAAGAATTAGTATTGGCTAACGATGAAATGTGCTTCCATAAAATGTTTATCTCACATTGTGAAAAGGCATGAAGTAAAGACCAGGGTCTTCCCTTTCATCCCTCTCTCAAGTTCAATGGTCTCATCCTCGAGTTGCATTCTGTCTTTCCTCTCAATTAAAAAGGAAAAAAAAAATGTGAAGTTTTGTGTGCAGAGGTGGAAAGAGATTTTTTTTTGAAAAGAAAATCTCCATTTCATTTTGTTCGTTTAGCACTCTGTCAAAGTATCTCAGTACTTAAAGTAAATGTTAGACTGAATAAGAAAAACAAGCAAAAACATTTTATTTGAAAGAGAAGTGTTGAATGTTTAATGAATATTTTCTCCTCAAAATGTGCAAAATCGTTTGAACTGAAAAATAAAATGTCAAATGTTTCGTGAATGTTTCTTCTTCAAATGCGCAAAATCGTTGAACTGAAAAATAAATGTGAATGTTTCATGAATGTTTCCTCCTCCAAATGTGGTGGGCAGGGAGCAGATCCAGTCCAGCATCCCCAAGGAGGGGGTGGCCACTGGAGGACTCCCGCCAAGGGCCCACGTCTGACATCACCGACTTCACCACTCCTTCAGCTCCTTCAGCTCCCCTCTCCTCTCTAATGGTCAGTGTATACGGCAGGGAAAGAGGGAGGGGAGGGTTATGGAGAGGTTAGGGATGGTGGGGAGGGAGGATGGGGATGCGGTATAGAGACATGAGAGGTAGGTTTGGAAGGAAATGGAGGGAAAAGGAGGGTGGTGACTGGTTTGTATGTGTGCTTATTGCAGCTGTTTTTAATGGTTAAGAAACATTAGTGAAGCGGGCAATTATAATTCATGTGGTCTGCTTTGTTGTTGTTTTATACTTTTTTTGCATATGTGTGTGTGTGTGTGTGTGCGTGTGTGTGTGTGTGTGTGTGTGCGAGTGCACTTGTGTGTGTATGTGAGAGAGAGAAGAGCAACAGCATCAGCTGAAGTATCTTGACATCAAGTGCAGCGCTCACAAGAAGAGTAGCCAGATCCTGTTTCAGCATGCTCACCATGTATGTTTCAGGCCATAGTCACTTTTTTGATGTGAACTTCCATGATGGATGTGTGTGTATGTGTGCATGAGTGTTCACAAGTCTTGATGTACTGTCGTCTTTGGGTCACAAAAGTCTGGTTAGAGGACAGACCTGTATTTTGGATTAAAAATGACAAAAAAAGGTGGGGGGTTCAAAAAAACAGAACATTCTTTGGATTTTACGGAATGAGAAAGAAGCTTGAAAAACATGATCTCCCAGGATGTCTGTTTTGATGATGGATAATGTTTTCTGTTTAGAGAGAGGGGGAGGAGAGGATGCAGGGAGGGGAGAGGGTTGAATCAGGTGTTGGGTGTGGAAATGATGAGAGCCAAAATCAGGAATTTAGAGTTGATGACAATCACATCTAGACAGGCACCCAATAGTGATGAACATCTCCTGGAATGTAATCAATGCAAAAAGGGCATATGCTGCACTCTATTGTATCGGTAAAGATCCTATGAAACATGAAAAAGTCTGCAACTTTGCTTGGAAAGGAAGGCAGTACTCGTTATGATCCTTCCACTGAGCTCACACGGTAGCCTTTTATTCTTTTAGTTCTTCACAGTCTTACTACTTCAGAAAAAATTCTTCTGGCCAATGACAAGTAAATATTTGCAATGATGGAACATTTTGAGCGCCATATGTTTTGTTGCCAGATAACAGTATAGACAACAGGATCCTCTGAAGAAGGATTAGTATGAGTGGCAGACTGTAAGACTTTTCAGAGGATAAGTAAAGTACCCTGAAGAAAGATTATTATCAGTGGCAGACTGTAAGACTTTTCCACTGGATAAGTAAAGTACCCTGAAGAAAGATTAGTATCAGTGGCAGACTGTAAGACTTTTCCACTGGATAAGTAAAGTACCCTGAAGAAAGATTAGTATCAGTGGCAGACTGTAAGACTTTTCCACTGGATAAGTAAAGTACTCTCTGTATGCATTGTAAAACTTGTGTTCTTTCTGTGGATAAGTGAAAGTATATTCTCCTCTTTGTGTGCTCGCAGGTGGTGAAGCCATCAGTGTGGTTCCAGACACCAAGAGCTGTGCCGACGACTGGAGGAGAAAATAGCCAACCTCACACGCATGGGCAGCAACCTGCAGCATGAGAACCAAGGTTGTTTTAAACATAGAAGTACCCTCCCTTAGTCTTGTACCCTCGTGAGAGTGGAGGGGGAAGAGAGGGAAGTGGGATGGGAGGCTGGGGTTGATGTCGTGGTTTGGAATCTGTGTCCTTGATATCTGTCTGTAGGTTTGCTTAACCCTCTTGACAATGGAGCGCCCGCTAGCGCCCGGCCGGAAATCACACAGCCAAAACGCTGAGCGCCCACCAGCGCCCGGTAAAACATCGACTGGGATGAAGTTCCAGGTATGATGAACAACAATTCGGAAGAAAGTTCTGAAAGAAGATTTTTTTTTATTTCCCGAGTAAATGGCTCATGTGACATTCTTCAAACTTACGATATAGCAACATATATATTCGTAGGAATTTTTAAAAATTATTTTCATTTCGTTATTTCCTTTCCTCTCTTTTAAATTAATTTTTTAATTGGGTAACCATGTTCAAATTACGGAGTTACTTACCTTGCCGACGGTTTTCTCTCTCCTCTCTCTCTCTCTGTCTCAGGCACTGTGCATACATGCAAAACTGATGAGCTCTTGAATATTAGTTTACTGCATGCTTGCACATAAATGCTTATTTGATTTGGTGGTGGTGGGGGGGGGGGGGGGTGTATGTGTATTATTTCCACCATTTTTTCTGTGCAGAGATGATGCAATTAAAATCTCATGAAATTGTGAAAGATCAAATGAACAGGCAGAAAAAAACCTGAGAAGTAGACCAATGATTGATTCTTCTATTGTATAGACGGTTATTTGAAAAAGACTCCATTTCAATGATCCACGTGTTCCTTGTGGCCCCTTTTTCCTTCCCTGTCATGTTTCCTCCTCAAATCTTCCTGTTTTTATATCCATCCGCTTCCCCCATTCCCTCTGTCTCATTTCTCGTATACATGTAAGCACATGAAAAGGAAACTGATGGACTCTGAAATGCGTGTAATCTGCACACAGGCGCATGAATGTTAAATTGATTTTTCTTTTCAGCTTGTACAAAACATTCTACCTACCTTTATTTGTGTGTGTGTGTGTGTGTGTTTTTTTTTTTTTTTTTTTTTAAGAAAATGCAATTGGAGAATCATGCAAATGAAAAAGACAAAATGAGCAGAAATAATAACGGGAATCTGCGATTTTACCAATTCACATGATCTGTATGCCCCCATCACTTGGTTTCTTTGTGATGAATTCTGTTCTCTGTGAGCAGAAATGGCCCAGATGATCAGCGCCCAAGGCCACAAACTGGAGGTTGTGAGGAAGAACGAGCGACAGTTGGCCGACAACCGCAGGTGACACACTGCAACACAGTTTCTGCTGAGCAGCTCAATGCATCCCCTGAAGAAACACATCTGACAGGCAGGGGATGCAGAAGGCTTCAGAGGACATGTACAGCAGAGGACCCCAAGACCACAAAGACATATGAATAACCCTTCCACACTGGTTTCATAGTAGTAATAACCGACAGCACTTTGTTGGGCGCAGTATAACTAATACCTAGTAACATAAAATGCCTTGCTAACAGCAAAGTGTACCTCACCACAGACACTGCTAACTCCGGATTTACAAAGCACAAGTGTATACTTTTTCACCAATCCAACTGTCCTTATAGCCTGCCACCCAGTTTGGGTTTGGTTGACAAGAAGGCCAGCACCAAAATGCAGTTGAACTAAGGTATTATTAAGCACATCCCTGTTCATATTCCAGTTTTCAAAACATTCATCACCAACTATACAAAATACATATCCATCCTCGTATGATTCCATGCACTTACCTGCACGCATGAAGGTACGTTATTCTGTTTTTTGTACCACTCTACAGAGCAAAGAACTGTTCAGAGCACAGTTTGATGCATAGAAAAAGACAGTGAACACCCCTGAGGGGGCTCATGTGTCTGTTTGAACATGAACTCGGAGATTTAGGTCTAAGAAAACAATTATCGATGACAGGAACATGACATACAACACAAAGGACATACTTCAAGCTGAACGTTCCTGCAGGACCACACAAGCAGGGCAGACTGTCCATCGAGTGAAGCAGTGTGGCTTGGCTTAGCTGTGTGGAGAGAAACAGTAGGATGTGACTTTGTATGACAAAAGGGAAAACATGTTCAGAACAATTTTTTTTTTTTTTTTTTTTTTTTTTTACAGTCTCATTTTCCATATTCTTTCATTTGTATTACTTGATAGCATTCATTCCGTCTACACCGTAACACAGCTGTGCTGAGGCTGATTTTGTCACAAACCAAACAGCATCCGTCCACGGGGTGGGGGTTCAGTGCCAGGGCATCAAAGACCAGAAGCATTTTTTGCTACATCTGGTTGTAATGCTGTGCCCTAACGTTTTTAGACGAAAGGAAGGATTGATTTTGTACAATGCATTTTATCTACCTTTACTATGTAAGTAACTAGCATCTGAATATGTTATGTATATGTGCATGTCATTATGATAGAACTGTTACTATGCATTATTAGTAACTAGCATATGAATGTGTGTGTTGTATGTATGTCAGTGTGATAAAGCTGTTACTCTGCATTGAAGGTAATTAGCATCTGAATGTGTTTGTGTATGCATGTCTGTGTGATAGAGCTGTTAGTATGCATTGTAAGTAACTAGTGTCTGAATGTGTGTGTGTGTGTGTGTGTGTGTGTGTGTGTGTGTGTGTGTGTGTGTGTGTGTGTATGTGTGTGATAGAGCTGTTATTATGCATTGTAAGTAACTAGTGTCTGAATGTGTATGTGTGTGTGTGTGTGTGTGTGTGTGTGTGTGTGTGTGTGTGATAGAGCTGTTACTATGCATTGTAAGTAACTAGTGTCTGAATGTGTGTGTGTGTGTGTATGTATGTCGGTGTTATAGACAGTCACTATGCTTTGACAGTAACTAGCGTCTGTGTGTGCCTATGTATTTGTGTGAGTGTGGTGGAGTCCTCATTATTACAGACTGCATTATCATGACGCATTTATTTGTTTTTTTGACAACAACAAAATTTTCAAAAGCATTTCTTATCCTCAAACTGGCCTATGTTTTAACGGCATTCTTTTGTTCATGACAAATTCCATTTCAAGCATTTAGTGAAGTGTCACTTTCATCAAGAAGCCATCACTGTTGCAGAGTAGTTCATATACCGCAAATGCTGATTCATTAGCTCAGGGTGCACTGAAGATAAATTCATGAACAAATAAGAAAACAGGCAGAGTGAAGCTCACGGACAAAATTTAGCAGATACCTGACCTTCGCTTGAACCCATTATGTTAATCAGATTTTGAGATGAAGAAAAAGATAATTGCACATTTGATAACAAGTCGTTCTCAGGGAGATGATGGAGAAGATCTGTCTGTTTGCCTGTTTTCATAGGAAAAAGTCTAACCGTAATGTACCACAATGGGAATAAACGACCAGTTTCACAAAGCTTTTTGTGTCAGTTAGGAATATCCCATGGTAATGTCAACAATTTTGCCATGTGTGTCTGTGTGTGTGTGTGTTTTGTTAAACTGTATTTGAAACACATTTAGCATAATTTCAACATGATAATGTTTTGATTTTGGTGCAGTGTGGTGTATTGTAATGTGTTGCTTTCATTTCTTGTTTTCAGGCTAACTTTCTCTCTGTGGTTATCATGAAAAATATAGTAGTCACTGGAACTACAGGTTGAATGATGTTTCGTATTGGATTCTGTTGGTTTTTTCACAGATAAGTAGTCATTCAGGTGCAGAGTTCTTTATTTCATATGTCTCAACAATACACATTAGGTTTAATTAAGATCAGAGTTGGCCTGGCATTAACTAAATGTACACCTGACAGCAATGCTGAAGAAAATATAAAACCTTCCCTTTCTCTTTCTGTTTCCATCTGTCTCTCTGTCTTTGTCTCCTTCCCTCTCTCTGACTTTGCCCACCTCATTCCTATCTCCCTATTTTCTCTGTCGCTATCCCTGCCATGTCTGTCTGTCTTGCTGCCTCCCTGGCTGTGGAATGCAAAGGTGACTTTTGCAGTGCCAACAGATAGACTGATGTTTATCTGCTTCGTTGCCCAAACTCTTGGAACTTGGGAAAACCAACTCTCACCATCTCTTTTCTCAATCTTTGCATGCACTCAAAGACAGACTTCTCGACAGTGACTTTTCGAAATCTTAAAGCCTCTCAACCCCTTCTCTCTCTCTCTCTCTCTCTCTCTCTCTCTCTGTCTCTCAACCACTTCTCTCTCTCCCTGTCTTTTAGTCCCTTCCCCTTCCTCTCCTCTCTCTCTCTCTCTCTCTCTCTCTCTGCGCGCGTGCATGCTTCTCTTTCTCTCTCTCTCTCTCTCTCTCTCTCTCTCTCTCTCTCTCTCTCTGGTGTCCTCCTTCTCTGTGTCCTTGTGTGTCTTTACTCCCTTCCCGCCCTTCTCTCTCTCTCTTCGTTAATCCCTCTTGCCCCCTGCCTGTCTGATTCCTTTTTTTCTGTCCTTTCTTCCTTCTGTCTCCTGTTCTCCTTCTTTTATACTTTCGTGGAAAGCAAGTAGGTTGATGCCATGAGGTTTGCTGTTTTTATCAGGTTTGAAAAAGAAAATCTAGATTTATGTGAATTCTGCATCAGACATCGAATGTCTAGGAGTTTGCTGTTTGTCATGTATGTCTGACAGCTTGAAATCAGAGAAGGGAAATAAAAACTAAACTAGAAAAAAAAATGTATGTATGTGTGTGGTGTGTGTATATATATATATATATATATATATGTAAACCTTCCCTTTCCCTTTGGTCCTCCAATCTTTCCCCTCCACCGCCTATCTTCCCACCCCTGTCTCTTCCTCCCCTGTCTGTCTCTTAGATTTCAAGTTTTTTTTTTACAATATAGATTTGGGTGTACATCTTCGTGACAATCCGAGTTGTATTTTATACCAGTTTAGATAGTATGTACACTTAACACAGCCCAACCCAACCCAACCTGCACCCATGCTCGCACTTATACATGCATGCACTCTCATGTGCAAACACACAGAAACATGCATACACAGATGTATAGACACACACACTCTCTATCTCTTTCTCTCTCTTTCTCTCATCCACATGCTTCATTTGAAAAGGGCGCTTCAATCTAAAATTTTAAACATGTAAAGTAGTTATAAGAGATACCCATATGCAACCTATTTTGGAACAATGCTGATGCAAAAATGTCCTTGTATTGGACTTATTAAGAATTATAGTGGTACAAATGTAATCCATGTATGCACTTGTCAGGGGGAAAAAAATCTATTGTCTGTGATAAGTATGTGTTTGATAGTATGGATTAATTTCTGATGGGGAGGGGGGAAGCTGAGGGCAACATATTCAACTATGCATGTGTGCTTGAAGTTCATGCTTTTTGTTTTTTCAAATCTTATTTTAAAGAAAGTATGTGCATGCATATGTGATTTGACATTAAAAAAAAAAAAAAAAAAAAAAGAACAGTACGTCTGAAATAACAGCTATCCCTTGAAACTGTTGACACCCATTGTCTCTTTGATGTCCTGTTATAGAGGAATAGTTGTACAGTGGCTCAGGAAGGCGGATGCTATACATGATTGGGGTTAGCAGATTCACACCTGTCTAGGACACATCATCCCCAGTAAAACCTGTCAAGTATTTGTCCCAGAGCTTCAGAGTGTTGGTGCAACTGCGCTATTAGTGCAAATAACCTCCCTCCCCCCACCCACCCTCCACTCCACACACACACACACACACACACACACACACACACACACCAAACAAGCAAGCAAGCAAGCAAAAAAACGCCTCCCAAAAAAACTTCAAAGGACGTGTGACATTTTTACCACATACACCGTTTGGTCGCACATTGTTCAACGGATGTCAAGCAAGTCACCTGAATGTTTAGTACAGTTGGAACCTGTAACTACAATGTGAGAATCTTGCCAGCTGAAATTGTATTGTAACATCTTTTCTGACTGGTTTTTTGTGAGTGATAATCAGCATGATCTTGCGTTATAATGAAGAGTGTTGCAAATCATTTCAATTTGTCTCCAAAGAAGAGACAAGGCTGACTGGCTTTTTGAACCAGTAAATGGGTAAGTGTGCATTTTCAGGTTCTTACTTGTGTTTATTTGAATAATGTGTAACCCAATGCATGTTGAATACGCTGCTGAGTAATGTAGAATGTGCTATGAATTCAGTCAGCTGAAGGTTGAGTCAAGGTGCTTGAAGTTCTTCAGATTTGCCAAATTTAATTTCCTCAGAAACAAATGTGGTACTTTTCCATTTGATAGCTCTTTATGCTTTGGTAACGTTTTACACTCACACTCACATACTTTGTCAGTCAACCCTGATGCCTCAAAACCATTTGAAGCCCTACTGTTCGTCTTTAGGGACTTGAAAGGTAGGGCAGTAGGGGAAAGGAGCCTTTGTAATGCTGGTCCTAAAGGAAGTTGAACTGTTGATACTTTAATCACCATAGATATTTAGGTTGTGGGAAGTCCAGCATAAATGAAGCTAGATGGTCACCTCCAGGGTTGTTTGTTAGTAGTTGTAATCCAGTATCACCTTTCCATGCAGTATTAGCGGTGTTTGCTTTAAGGGAAAGCCCTCAGGCCATAACCATCGATGTGATACCTCCTCAATGGACCCAGTGCCCAAATAAATGTAAGTGGTTTTGATTGGCATAGAGTTGACCCCCCCCCCCCCCCCCCCCCCCCCCCCCCCTTCCAACCACAAAACCACAAAAACATTCATCCAAAGACACCATAGTAGGCTATACTTCACAGGCAATGTCATTTCTACTTGGGATTTGCAACCAGAAGAAGAGTACAATGTGTTTGTGTGGGTGTATGGTATGTAAACTCCATACTACAGATGATATTTTGAGTGTTCATCAAAAGTGTGACATGGGAAAGCTGATGGTTCCTGTTGATGTATGTTTTGATGTGTTGATATTGCTGGGTTTGTAATGTTCCTATATGATAGTTACTGTGCTGCTGATGTATGCATTTTCAGTTGTGATATTACTGCTGATTTATAAAAAAAAATTTTTTATCACTTTTACTTTTGGGATTCAGGGAGGAATTGGGGTTGTTTGAAATGGCCTTCTGGTAAATTCACGTATCTATTCCATGTTACAGTTTCTTTTTTTCGTTTGGTGTATCTGCTGATTTTGATGTTCCTAACCAAGATCTGCTGTTTTTATCTTTTTAACCATATCTTGTTTCATACTTGAATGACATAAAAAAAAGGAAAAATTACAATAAAAGACAAAGATAATCTTTATTTGCCTTGATTCTTTACATTTGGCATATTTGCTAAATTAGACAAGTCATGTTTTGTGTCTTTTTTTCATTATTTTCATTTCAATTAGACAAGTCATGTGTTTTGTGTCTTTTTCATTATTTTCATTTCAATTAGACAAGTCATGTTTTGTGTCTTTTTCATTATTTTCATTTCAACATGCTTATAAAAAAACCGAACTGGTAATTTGATTACTGTACCATTGTGACATGCTAAACAAAGAGAAAGACCCACACATTAAGATCTGTTTTGTATCCTTTATTTTCCATTTCTGCATTGATATCTCACCACAAAAATTAAAGCAAATGAGCAGTTGAAACTTCTTTATCCTATTACCATTTGCGTGCACATATTTTTTTTCATTTATAAAGTTTGTTGTAAATTTTTTGTTGTAAATCCTTTTGTTATTTTCACAACAAATAATACAAAGTGGATTTAGGGACATTTTCTGTCCTTTCATTATTTCCACTCAGAAAAAATGTGCTAGAAATAATTAATCATGGTCAATTTTGTATGTATAACGAATGTGTCACTTGTTCTACTGTATAATAATATACATCATATTCTATGGTTATACTGCAGGTTAATGTTTAAACGTTTTTTTCCGTTTGCCTTAACTTGTTGAAAAGTCACTGGGGCACCACACTGAAGAATGGTCACTGGATTCCTCCAGCTCTAAAGGTTGTATGCCAAAGTATGGGTCTCTGCCAGTGGGTCTCTGTCCATCCTGCAGTATTGTAAGCTTATTGTTTTTTTTTTTTCCACCGCCCTTTCCAATTTTTGGTATAATTGTAGCCAAACTCGGCCACGCAATACCCTTACACAGCAATCCTTGTATGGAAAGGAAGGTCTCATGGTTTCATACTTATCAACCAGTCATACCAACGGCAGGTAAACGTGGGCCTTGCTGAGGTCCCCCCATTTTCCGCGTGAGTGTTCACCCACTTTATTGTTCCTATGCTTCTTGAAAAACCCTGGAGTTTGGGGTTGCCTTTTGCAAGGCCGCGAATGATGACATTTAGAAATTCAGGTATTCATTCTGTATATTTTTTTTTAAACAATCCTTGAAAACAGAGGCATGAACTCGGAAAAGAAAACTGTATTGATGGCAGTAGAGCGTGCAGACAAGTGAGTGAAAAACACATAGGTTGTACTAGAGCCTGTAGGATATTCTACCACATTCTGACAAACCTGTGTAACTTTGATTTTCGTTGATATTGGTTTTTTCGGTTGTTTTATGTTGTCTTGCATGTGTGTGTGTGTGTGTGTGTGCACGTCCGCATATATGTGCGCTTATAAATTCGCAGCCATTGGTAAGGAACGGAAGACATGGTTTAGTTTGAAGAGCAACGAGCTCTGGGCAACAAAACTCCCATGCGTTGCCAGTTTGAATACACGAGTACATGATCTTTTCTCACATCTACCACACCCTCCATCCCTGAAAGTCTTCGTTAGTTTCTTTCTGTTGACTTTGTATCGTGACTTTCAGTAGCTATTCCCAAGTAAATCTTGCTTCGGTGTAATGTTTGTTCAGAAACTTTCAACCCGCGCAAAATTCGATGTAACACACACACACACACACACACACACACTGTGAAAACCCGAACAACAAAAACCGTCAGTGTCTTAGAGCCACCTTTTTTATGTATACACCCACCCTCCTCAGCATTTTTTTACGTCTACCCCCTCGCATTCATGAACATCAATGTGATGACGTCAACCTTGGCCCAGCGATTTGGTTTGCCGAACGGAAACGGCGCTCTTTTTCTCGTTCGGCCCTCGGTCAAAATGGAACAGCCGACCTACATGCGTAGAGAGGCAAGGTAGATGTACAGTACTTTCATTTATACATAAAAAGTTTCCTCCAGAATAAAAGAAAAAGGGGGGGAAAAAAAAACTGCTCGATGACTATATCTCTCGCTTTCCCCCCCCCCCCCCCCCCCCCCCCCCCCCCCTCTTTCGCTTTTTTTTTTTCCCCTCAGTGTCATCTGTTTACCATGCCGCACTCGCGAAGATGTAGCACAGTCTGATATTTAGATACCTAGCGCGCGCTAAGTAAAAAAAAAGAAAGATGAGGTTTGCTTGACTGACAAGATCAATGGACAAGATGTCTGGAACTTTCCAGACGAACCCTTCCTTTATGTGCTGGCTAAGGCAACGGACCCCCCCCCCCCCCCCCCCCCCCCCCCCCCGTCCGCCCACCGCCTTCCCTCCTGCTCTCCTCTGATATACTGTGTGTGGTGGACATGAACATAATTCTTATATTCTTTAAGTGTCCCCCACTCGATCGGTACTCTAGTCTCATGGGGAGATAAGTGGAATGAGGTTTCAGGCACCGCATGAGAATTTGGGGCTGTGTGTGTGTGTGTGTGTGTGTGTGTGTGTGTGTGTGTTTGATAACCTATATCTCCATTTGGACGGCAGAATGAATTTCGGGAACATGGGGCTTTCAACAAACTTAGCCGAGGTGAGTGAATTATCTTGTGAACCCAGCAGCCCAGTTAAACACACCCTCTTTACTTTCCCTCCTCACCCCCTTCTCTCTATTGCCCCCATCCACCCGTCCTCGAGCAGCATCCTACCTCGCCTTCCAGCCCCTCCATCCTTTCCCCCACCCCCACCCCCCTTTCTTTTGTTCACGTACATTGCAGTCTCTTGAAGTGCCTTATCGAGGTACCAAAGTTTCTGCCCGCCAAGTCCCATCTCTCTCTCTCTCTCTCTCCTCTCTCTCTCTCTCTCTCTCTCTCTCTCTCTCTCGGGATAGGTTCAGGAGATTTCTGAAGTTTGGATGAATTCATTCAGGGGGGGGGGGGGGGGGGGGGGGGGGGGGGGAACAAAACAAAACAATTCAAACCTCTTTGATGTCCAACTGTTTGTTGTTGTTTTTTTTCCCTGCCTGAAGTTTCTCGTGGAGAAAGTGGTATCTTTCGATACATGGTCATTCCCTGTGCAGAATACGTGGACCTATGACGTAGAGGCAAGACCGTTTTCTTCCAGATCAGGAAGTGGGGGTGGGAGGTCGGTTTTCACTTATAGTTTGTGGCCTGTAAGTCGCAGACTTAATGCCAGCAAAACAATGGAGATGGCAAAAAAACGCCAGCATCAGGGGAAGGAAGAATCTCTCTCTCTCTCTCTCTCTCTCTCTCTCTCTCTCTCTCTCTCTCTCTCTCTCTCTCTCTCTCTCTCTCTCTCAGGCACTGTGCATACATGCAAAACTGATGAGCTCTTGAATATTAGTTACTGCATGCTTGCACATAAATGCTCAATTGATTTGGTGGTGGGTGGTGGTGGGGGGGGGGATGAGGGGGGATGTGTATTAGAGAGAGAGAGAGACGTGTGTGTGTGTGTATATATATAGAGAGAGAGAGAGAGAGAGAGAGAGAGAGACGTATATATATAAAAGAGAGAGAGAGAGAAATGTGGAGATAGAAAAAAAAAAAATTTGAAGGAAGGATAACGAGCCCGAGGAACGTGAGGAAAAGCGAAAGATGAAACAACACACAACAACAACAAAAAAGACATTATAGAGGAAAGGAGCAGAGTAGTAAAAAAAAAAAAAAAAAAAAAGAAAAAAAAAAGCGGAAACGAAGGAAAAAAGGAGCAGGGGGCTGTTAGAGCCGGAGAGTTCTGGGTTTAAATGCTCATAGATCTGATGCAAAACAAACTTTTCTTGGAGGGGATACGAGTAGTAGAAGATTGGGGAGGGGAGGCGGAGGAGGGTGTGGAGAAGAAGGAGAGAAACGAGTAAGAGCAGGAATGCTTGTGGAAAAGGAGGAGAAAAAGGGTATATAGAAAGGAAGAGAGAGAGAAAAAAAAAAAAAGGGGGGGGGGGGGGGGGGGGGGGGGGGGGAGGGGGGAGGGATGATACATTTGGAAACATCATTCGTGAACTACCTGATGTGAATGCCGTTCAAATTTGAGTCATCTGAGATCACGGATCACAAATCTGATTCCAGAAAGACAAAAGACATGAAGAAGAAGAAGAAAAAGAAAAGTAGAAGCAGAAGAATAAGAGGATGAAGGACGGGAAGCAGGAAGAGGAAAAAGTAGTAATAAAAGCTGGAGTAGTACAACTAGAAGAATGAGCAGGAGGAAAAAGAGAAAAAGAAGTCGGAGAAGAATTTGGAGAAAAAAAAAAAAGAGGAAGCGGAAGAAGAAGAAAGGGAAGAAGGAGCAATCGCAGAGAAGAAGAGGACCAAACCAAACCAAACCAAAAACAACAGCGATAACAGCAACAAACAACAACAACAGAAAAAAAAATGGGCGAAGAAGCATGGGGGGAAAAAAACACCCATTAAAACGATGCTCATAGACTTCCACGCTATAGTGTTACAGACTGGATGGAAAACAAAACAAACACACGAAGAACACTTAGAAGATACTTTGCGCACAATGCCTCTGGTTGCTTATTCATTTTCTTGATGAGATAGAAACAAAACGTTACGAAAGCTGGGGAGAGAGGGGGGGGGGGGGGACAGTACGCGCACGCGCATTTACTCACACAGAGAGAGAGAGGGGAGGGAGGGGGATGCCATATTCAGTGTGCTCTGTATTGTGTGTGTGTGTGTGTGTGTGTGTGTGGGGGGGGGGGGGGGGGGGGGGGTAGAAGAGTGGAGGGGACAGATATTGAGAGAGGCAAAAAGAAACCGATTGTCACTCCTTGCTGAAAGTCAGCCTGTCTCAACCCAAAGGTGCCTTGCCGCATTTCTGTGTAATGACACAACAATAACGAAACTGACCTTTGTGTTCCTTTGCAAACAGTCTGCCACCACTGTTGATCAATACAAAATGACAGAAAAAAACCCTTTACCACACCATCAGTATAAATAACAAACCGTAAAAAAAGGAGAGAGAGAGAGAGAGAGAAAAGAAATGGGGACACTTGGGAGGAAAAAAAAAGAAGAAAACGCATTGTTTATTCTTTTATATCAGTATAACTGGTGTCACAGAATCTAAGCTGGATGAGTCACTCGCTGATCCCCAGCCAACCCCCTCAAGCTACTGACTATTACCGACAACAAAACGGACACGAAATCAGGAGTCCCAAATACACCTTTTATTTACAATTAGCGCACAACGCCAATGACTCACAAACAAACATACCCATTCCAGCACAACACAATCGCCACGCAGTCGGCAGGGCTTAAGATCAGAGCCACGCAGAAACGTCACTGTTGATTTCATAAGACAGTAAATGCGCATAAAAACGTAAATTTTTCTCAATTATCAAAACGATCAGAGTGCAATCGAAGGGGAAATGAAACAACAACGAACATATAACAAGGCCCCTCAAACAAAGGTGGATCCTATAACTCGAGGATGCTCCAGAGTCGGTACTACTAAACAAGACTTATCTCTGCGTAAATACTCGAGGCGTTGATGATCTTGTTAAGCGGTACCGAGTACATTTCCCACTATTTTTTTTATAATAGACTCACATTCTAACCTTTTAAAGGATAGGGTTGAGATATCAGTACTGCCCTTCAAAAGAAACGTTCGAGTTCCACGTCATAGATGACTTTAGGCTGGCCAGGTCCGTAGAACAGAAAGAGATGACCTCAGCCAAGGAACTCATAACCTATCCAGTGTTACAGTTCTTCCCCCTTGGACCTTCAAAGAACGGGCGGTGGTGCAGCCACTGTGGCGCTTCAATAAGTAATCTTCCGTAGCCTAAACTGATCACTCTTGTTAAGAATCACTTGTTTACAATACATGGCGTCTACTGTATCCGGTGAAGAAATCACATCACAGCAATTAAAGTTCGAAGTACCCATATTCAATACATGTACATGTTACAAGAACAATGTTAGACCAAAACAGTTGCAGCTGGGCTTCCATATGAAGACAGCCTACAGACAAACAGATAAAGCTCTAAAGGTGTGGTCAAAGGCACACAGAACAACGTGGGCCAATTTGACAAGAACTGATCTTGATCTACAACCAGCACGCACTCTGGTTTAAAGTGGAACCCAACTGTCCTCCACGGACTTTGTGACGGAAGTGCGTGCTACACCACTGAACACTGGAACGACATCAACTTGAGCACAGCCTACAGGGCGCGAAGTACAAGAAGGTGACACAAAGATCCACAACAAGCACGTACAACCAGGCAGGCTAAACAGTCTGCCAACCGGCAACCCGAACAGAGTTTCCTACACGCGTATCCAAAAAAGCCCACAGAAGAGAACGAGGAGGGAACGGTTTGGTAAAATGTTATGCTCATCACTCCACCTCGTTTACTGATGGTCAGTTTGTAGCAAAGCGGTATAAGATGGCTGAGATCCATCCGTCCCTGCACCTGTCTGTCTGTAAATCGACATCCACACATGTCTGTCCATCTGTATGTCTGTCTGTTGGGGGCCTACACCTGTATTTTCAATTCACTGCGGTCATGTTATATCTACATTTTTGATCAAGTGACAGCTGGTGTGCTCTCTTTCTTTGTCTTCTTGTGTGTGCGTGTGCGCGCGCGCGCGCGCGTGTGTGTGTGTGTGTGTGTGAGGATGTTGGGGTGGAGAGAGAGAGAGAGACAGAGAGAGAGACAGAGAGACAGAGAGAGAGACAGAGAGACAGAGAGAGAGTACAGGGAACAAAAACACAAATCATTCATTAAAGTCTGCTTTGTGTTTGAGCTAAGCCTAATTAGCACATTCACTGACAGACTTGGTTCTTTAGTGTCGCAATTCACAGTTTTATTATCTTCTCTCTGTCTCTGAATAACTCTCTGATAGACAGACAGTCGACTCACAAAGAAACAGCTTGGAAACTGCCTTAGGCCCATTACTCGCTGAAAGTGTCACTTAAAGTCACCATTGGCAAATGAAAGGCTGTTCTTACACCAGATTAAACGACTGGCTGCGTTGCCTCTTTTTAAACCCCCCTCCCTCCCTCTCTCCACCCCAACATGCCCTCCCTGCCTCTTTTGTTCCCTCTCTCTTCTCTCTCCTTTCTTCCCCCCCCCCCTCCCCTCCTCTCCCCCTTTTGCATGCCCATATGCTAACCCATCTCTTTTTCCTTCTCCTCCTCCTCCTCTCTCTCTCTCTCTCTCTCTCTCTCTCTCTCTCTCTCTCTCTCTCTGTGTCCGTCTGTCTCCGTCGCTGTCTTTGTCTCTGTCTCTGACTTTACCTCTGCCTCTGTCTCTCTATCTCTGTCTGTCTGTCTATCTCTGTGTCTCTGTCACTGTCTTTGTCTCTGTCTCTAACTCTGCCTCTATGTCTATGTTGGTCTCTGTCTCTGTCTCTCTCTTTTATCTCCCCCCCCCCCCATCTCTCTCTCTCTCTCTGTCACTGTGTCTTTGTCACAAACTTTGCCTCTCTCTCTCTCTCTCTCTCTGTCTCTGTGTCACTGTCTTTGTCTCTAACTCTCTCTTTCTCTCTCTCTCTCTCTCCTCCTCTCTCTCTCTCCCTCTCTCTCTCTTTCTCTCTCTCTCTCTCTCTCTCTCTCTCTCTGTCTCTCTCTCTCTGTCTGTTTGTCTCTCTGTCTCTCTCTTACCATGATTTTCTCCCTCCTCTCTGCTCCCTATCTCTTTTCTCGGAATACCTTTTGGAACCTTTGGACAGAAGGCTTAAGGGTTTCGGTGCCATAAAGAAATAGTTTTGTCCCGAGGACATCGTTGACGCCACCCTTGCCCAGTGTGCGGCCATACTGTAGAATTGTTTTTTTTAAAAACAAGTGATATAAAGACACTGAAGCTGTGAGAAAATAATGTAAGCTTTTTGATTGTGAACATACTTTAAATACCAGACAGACTTCCACAACATCCTACTTGCCACACCACCTGTTGGGTGATGGCAATACACTTTAAACTCTCTCTCTCTCTCTCTCTCTCTCTCTCTCCTGCTTTAGTTTACATATTCAGGTAATTGTAGGATATCTACTGTGAGGCATAAATTCCGCACACAATGCACACGTTCCACGGTAAAGTTTGATTTTTGTTGCTCCTTTTATGACCCAGTCCTCAGCTGGTGGGAGTGTGACCCACTTTCCACAGCGACTTTTCTCGTACAGCACGTGCCAGCGAACAGACAATAGCGCCAGAAGCAAAAAGCCAAACTGGGCGACAACTCAGTTCAGAGTGACTGTTGCGTTGCTGTCTTTTCACGTGATAAGCACACAGTTTAACCCCATAACATGCCGCAACCAGAATGATTTCATCACACTGCAAGAAAATGCCACCACTAGACAACAACCAGCGAAGCCGCGCTGTTGGGATGCTGAGGGCCGGTACATCTGTCCGACAGGTGGCAAGAGCCATGAACGCCCACCACACCTCTTATCTACCACCAACAACAGCGCTTGGCAGCCACCGGTCAGTTTCTGACCGTCCTTGACCAGGTGCACTTGAGCGACGACTCAGAGATAAGATCGAGCCATTCGCCTCTCCCACCTCAGGAACCGATTCCTGACTGCTGCTGCCACCGCTAGAGCAACTTTGGAGGGGGAGGGGGGGGGGGGGGGGCATCAACAGCCGCACCGTCAGACGACGCCTGTCACATGCAGGATCCAGGTGTCACAGGCCCTACGTTGGCCCTGTATTGACTGACACAGACACAGGCAGGCCCGGCGCCATTGGGTAGCAAATGGAGCGTTCCTGGGAAGACGCGCATGGAGGAACGTCATCTTCTCTGACGAGTCACGTTTTTGCATGAGCCACGCTGATGGGGAGAATCAGAATTTACAGGAGACAAGTAGAACGGTATCATGATCCTTGTGTTAGGCAGCTAGACCGGTTTGGCGGCCCTTCAGTAATGGTGTGGGATGCCATCAACGCCAGCTT
>JADBJO010006564.1:0-25000 GCA_016801955.1 Conus betulinus
AATCAAACACAATCGGTAGGCGCCAATGTAAATGCGAAGATCCAACACAGACGGGAGTAAAACTTACGCCAGACAAAACACATGACGTCAAAAAGAGGGAACCACTACATAGGGCATATAGCTCAGATAGACTTTTCCCAGTACTAGTGAGCAATTCGCCTCCACGGGAGAATCCTTACCGACCCCATTCTCCTCTCTCAGCCTCTCTGATGACATGTGTCATGTCTCATCGTGATAGTTCATTCCTAACGTATAGGTGTCAACCCAATTTTCCTCATTTTACAACTTCCCATATCGAAAAGTACTTTTCCCCTTATTCCGAGCCCCAAAACCTTACACATTACGGAAAACGCAAAAACATAAACAAAAAATTGCTGTGAATACAATGTAATACTTGGTATCAGGCAGAACTTCCTGAAACTAATAGCAGTTTAAGACAGTTTATGAATAACAATAACACTGACCCATCCAACAGAATCTTCTCTTCCATTCCAGCAGAATGCATCACTTGAGACAGTTTGTAGATCAAATCACACACCCTGTAGTGAAACGCTGACAATGATGCAGAATTAAAACCATTTATAAACCCATTGTTTACACACTCTTCCACTTTACCAACATCACGAGTCCATCAAAGTCACAAACCAATTTGTTCTATGCACTTTCCACTCCTACCAACACATTAGTCCATTTAGTTTCTAAAATCAGTTTTACCCGTAGTGAAACTTGTGTACGGCCGTACAAACCCGAAATCGTAGGTTTTCCGTACAGCAATACGGGAAAACCGTATAGGTTGACACCTATGCTAACGGAGTGAAGATCAGGAAGAAAAAGGTAGACCAGCGCTGCTGAGTGCCTGTGATCAGTGCACGTTTTTTTTCCCCCGTCAATCAGTGTGTGTGCTTTGAAAAAGTCTTGAAGTCTTGCGCTTTTTGGGACCAAGAAGCGTGCTTTTAAGAAATAAGACAGCAGCGCGCCCAATGTCCCGAAAGAGGGCAATGTAAAATGTGAGCGATGACTGTGTGCCAGGTTGAACGTAAACCATGGTTTTCGGGAAGGTTCATGAAGTAAACACACACACACACACACACACACACACACACACACACACATATGCACACACGCACACACACAGACATGCGGTATTTACATGTACTGAAAATGTTTACAAGTTAGAGTGAACACAGTGCAAGTCACATGCTTACTAGCATAAAAATAACATACACACGAACGCTCTTTGGCATGAAACTGCGATCTTCTTGATAAGCAAGATGCACGCTTTTAGGTGGGAGCTTGTTATCGCTGCACGGCTCTTAGCTTTTTTTTCTTCTTCTTTAATTTCTTTTCTTTCTTTCTTTTTTTTTTTTTTTTTTTTTTTTACTCCGGCACTGACCTGACTTTTGTTCAGTGATGGGTCTCACCCTCTCTGAACCAAGCAAAATGCTATCTTTGTGCTCTGACAGCGAAGGCCTTGAGTGGTCGGTTGGGCTGTAATAAAACTAACACTCGAGTACGCTAAGGACGTTACACATGTGAGTTGAAAAAGGCCATTTCCTCCCTAGTTCGTATTAAAATGGTGACAGTTGTGAGGTTTACAACTATGTTTATTCACTGATTTATGTATGTATTAATTTATGTATTCATTTTTATTTATGTATGTTTTCATTCATTTTGATTCGATGTCACTTTTTTTTTTTGTGGTATCGTAGGTGTTAAACCTGTTACGGCACATGTTCTTTAAGAGGTTCTAGGTAGACGTAAGAAGTAAACATCGTTTTGCCTTCCATTTTGGTGCGTCTAGAAGTCGTAATGTTCTCTACGCCCATTGGTCCACCCAAATAAGGTCATTTCAATCTCTGGCCCCAGCCACTTCACCCCTTCCACCTACCCTTACACACACTTCCTCCCCCCTTCCGTTTTCCCCTTCCCGCCCCCTACCCAAAGACAATCGTTTTTCTTCTTTCGCTGGTTCTAGCCTCTCCACCCTTCCGCCTACCTCCACCTCTTTTCCTCATGTCGTCAGTCATTTTTCTTCTCTTGCCCTTCCACTCTCTCTCTCTCTCTCTCTCTCTCTCTCTCTCTCTCTCTCTCTCTCCGCACACAGTTGACGAATGTGTCTCATGCGGTGTGTCTGTTTGAATGAATAATGAACTAGCCGTGGTCAAGTTTTTGTTTTCGTTGTTGTTGTAATTTTATTCTGGTCACACTGGTCTCCGTTTTGTTTGTTTTCAGTAAGAACTTTATAAAGCTGACCATCTACTTTGAAGATCTAAATTATGAGAGAACATCACGGAAAAACCTGATTATGAAGTAAGTATGACAATGCCTGTTCGTTAATAAAAACACATTTCTTTTCCGGACTCTCTCTCTCTCTGTCTGTCTCTGTCTCTCTCTCTCTCTCTCTCTGTGTGCATGTATGTCGTTGATGCTGTCAGTGTTATTGCAGTTGTTCTGGAGTCCTTTATTTCCTATACACACCTAAGGACGTGTCTTTAATAGTTCAGCCTGTATACTTAATCTCTCTCTCATCTCTCTCTCTCTCAGCTCTCTCTCTCTCTCTCCCACCCTCTCTCTCTCATTCGCACTCGAACTCTCGCATACGCATGGTCGTGCACGGGCGCGCGAGCACACACACACACACACACACACACACACACACAACACACACACACACACGCACGAACGCATACACATTTACACAAGCACACATATACGCCATAAACAACTTTGTACGCATACGCCACACAGACAGAGATAGACACAAAAAGACTCCCCACCCCTCGCTGTCTGTCTCCCTAACGTGAACCTGGCAAAACGTAAACTCAAAAGCTAAAAAAATGGCGAGATAAAAAGCAAGGTGAACAAGATACGCTATATGCCTATACTTTCTGAAACTGACAACTGTGCTCGTTTTTTTGACGCGTCGTGTTTCTCTGTGTCTGTCTGCTGCTGTGACCAGGACATTCAGTTCATATCGGATGTGGGCGGAACCATAGGTCTGTGGATCGGTCTGTCCGTCATCAGTTTCTTTGAGGTAACTGAAAGCAAGCGCGCGTGTGTCCGGGTGCGGGCGTGTGCAGTGTGCATGCGTGTGTGTGTGTGTGTGAGTGTGTGTGTGTGTGCCCGCACGCGTGTATGTGCTTCTGTTTTGCGAGAGTGTGCGCGCTGTTTTGCGAGCGTGCGCGTGTGTGTGTGTGTGTGTGTGTGTGTATGTATGTGAGAGAGAGAGAGAGAGAGAGAGAGAGAGAGAGAGAGAGAGAGAGAGAGAGAGAGAGAGAGAGAGAGTGTTTGAGAGAGATCATTTTGTGCTATGTGTACATAGAAGAGCCTGTTGGCAGTCGAAGAGAGGAGCGAACGTGGGCCTGAAATATTGGGGTTTGGGTAGGGCTGTAAGGGGGAGATGCTTGGGAAAGGAGGGGGGGGGGGGGGGGGGGGGGGGGGGGGGGGGGGGGATAGGGGTAGATGGGCTTGGGGTAACGGTTGGGGGAGGGAGTCATGTGTGAGTTCTTGTCATATTTTGCCTTTTCAGACATCCCCCAAATGTACGTTCACTGGTCGGAAATACAGATTTCTTCATCTTCATTCATTTGTTTATTTGGTTATCCATATATGTGTTTTTTTCGTATTGTTAATTTCGTGGTTAATCATTAGTGTTCATGTACCAACCAAGTTTTTGTTCATTCACCTCTTGAATTTGTTCAGTATTTCTTTATTTGTTTATTTTACAAAATGTGAAAAAAGAAAATTTGTATTGTACTAACTTATATGTTTGTTTTCCATTTCTCCGTCATTTAGATCGTTATCAACGGACACATGAATGAGTGAAAGTATGAATGAATAAATGAAAGACTGAATGAAACAACTTTCCTAATCCTTTCCTGTACCCGTCCTCTCCCTTCATAAAGAAAGTCTAGAACCTCTTGGCCATCACAGGCGAGGCAGGCGGTACGTAACAAATTCTCTAAGATTTCGAAACCAGTCCCTCATCCGAACTAGTCTCCAGCACACAGCAAAGCAACACACGATCGTCCCACCGACACGGCACCCCCCCCCCCTCACCACCAATCCAGCCATTCCTGTCTCTCTCCTGCAGGTGCTGCAGTTCTTCACCGAGGTCGTTCACTACCTCATCTACATCAAACCCAAACAGCGGCAGTACCGGGCCGGGCAGAGGAGGAGGAGGAGGCAGAGGGGGGGAAGAGCGGGCCGCAGGACGAGGAGGAGGAGGAGGGGGGGGACGACCACCTCAACCACCTCCCACCCCACCACGTCCTCCACCCTGTCGGCTGGTTTCCCTCCCAACGGACCTCTGAAGAACTCGTCGTGGCCCAGTTCTCCTAAGAATGGGTACTACCTGCCGAGCAAGTAGAGATGGGGCGTAGAAGAAGAAACGTGAAGCGTTTCGTGGGTTTCAGGAGCAAAGAGGCATTTAAAAAAGAATTTATGTTCATGTTTATGTCTTTTTCTTTCTTCCTTTTTTGAAGGCTTATCCTTACGGTTGCTGCCTCCGCTGAGTTGGCGATATTTTCAACCGCATATGTTTGTTTGTCTGTCAGTGAGTCTATTGCAAAACTACTACTGCACTGATTTTAATGCCAAAGAGATAGAGAGCTGCCCGAGGACAAAGCCGTTGAAGTTTGGTGTGTATCCTATTTGAGAATCCGCATAGGAGGGTGGATCCTGGATCATTCAAGGTGGATCCTGGATCATTCGACTTTGGCAGAAGTCTTCACTTTTCTCAAATTTTTTTTGTTACTGGATGGTAATATTTGATGGTGTATGTTTAATTTTTTTTTGTATCGCATTGCATTATACTGTACAGCAATTTTGTCCCCATTTTGTTTTCGGATTGAAAATTTGACTTGCTTTTCCCGTGGGAAAAGCCTCACCATTGCACGACGGCGTCCACTTTACTAACATCTGTAATTTCTGTTTATCTGTTTGTTTATCTGCAGGTGGATTTGACTACGGAATGATTTCAGGGGCAACTTCCTTTTTTTCAATGCACCAGAAATCTCAGCTGGTCTCCCGGTAGGAATTCCTCATATCAACACAGCAGCGTTCGGGTCATTTCTGTGTTTTTCTGTTTATTTCTTTTTATGTTTGTTTATCTGCCATTTGATTGTTGGTTTGTTTGTTTGTTTGCTTTTTACAGGGGTGATCAGGACAGCTCATATGTTGCTGTAAGTATTTTTTTTTTTACGCGCGCCGGGTTCATGTTGCTTGTGGGAACTCCCGTTTATTGTTTCACCGGACGAACTCACACTCAGATCATCTCCTATGGAATAGGGGGGGGGTGAGAGAAGGACGCGGGGCGTGGAAGTGGGGTTGGAGAGCTGAGGGGCTGGGAATGGGGCGGAGTGTGGGTGGAGGCAGCCGGGGGGGGGGGGGGGGGGGGGGGGGGGGGGGGTAGGGCATGGGCGAGTGCGTTCTGTGCAAAGCCACTACTGGTTTATTGGAAGCGGAAGAGCACATAACGCCCTCTGAAATAATCTGCCCTGATTTGGTCTTTGTGGTGGGCTGATTACGTGACGTGACCCTCAGCACGCACGACTCGACAGGTTCCAGGTTAACTCAGTGGTCAAGCATCGAGTTCGACCACAGATGTTCTGAGTTTGAAAACTGCTAGCTCCCAATAACAACGACGACGACAACGAAGAGGACGACGACGACGACGATGACGACGACGACAACAACAACAAAATAAAAGAAAAAGAAAAACCGCCATTTCCACCGCTCATCTTTACAGTGCCACAGTTCTGATTGTATGAATGTACTGTTAGACCTCCCATCCCTCCACGCCCCCACCCCCGCCCCCGCTCCTCCCTTCATCTTCCCCGTCCTCCCCCTCATTGGGATAATTATCTCCTTCTGATAGATCACCTGTGGTGGATGTGGGATCTTAAACCTCTTTGTGACCTTTCTCAGACGGCCATGCTGAGAATTGGAAAGGGGCAACAGAAGTCTGTCCTGCATTGTTCGGGTAATTAGCAGACTTAGGCGAAGTGAGGGGGTTTATCCATTTTTTTTTTTTTTTTTTTTTTTTTTTTTGGGGGGGGGGGGGGGGGGGGGGGGGGTCTTTCTATTTTACATCAGGATCATGGCTGAATGTTTGCAGAACACAAATAGTGAATTTAATATGGATTGTTTCACGGGAAATTGTTTTCATATCAGTTGTTTTTATTGTTTGTTTTTATTAAAAAAAAAATAGTTTTACACTACCAGTAACGCCAGGGAACACACGTTATGTTTTGTCTTCCGATTGACAAACGTTTCACAGCAAGTAAAGAAGAAAGACATCAGAAAATGACAGAAAGATAGGCAGAGTGAATGAATGAACGAGAAAATGAATGAAAGAATGAACGAATGAATAAACGAAAGAATGATTGTAAGAAAAAAAAAAACCGGAAGAATGGAAGATCTAGGAAAGAAGTAAAAAAAAAAAAAAAAAAAAACAACCCCCAAACAGACAAAAAAAAAAGAAAAAGAAAGAAAAACAAATGAACATTTTGACATCTGAAGAACTTTGGTAACAAACGATATAAGTTTATCCATTTTTCGTTAGTCTGCTGTAAATCAGACGTTGGAACGCAGTGGTTAGCGGATTGCGCCCTCACTGACCTTGGGTTCAGAATCCACTAGACATTTTTCTGTGGGTAGTTTTGGCTTTGCTCAGTTCCTACCCCAAGAGTTGAGTGTACTACAGGCTCAAATGGGAAGACTGGAGCCACAGAGTCGAGTTTCAGCCATTCTCTGAAATCTCCGAAACATTTTGACCGACACTGCAGGTGTCTGTATCACTCAGGCCTGACTGACACCAGGAAGTGAAAGGAATCATAGCGTATATCCTTCCATCAAGTCTCGGACCAGAAACAACTCCAAATGCATCATCTTCGTCTCCCTCATCAATCATTATCAAAAACATCTGTTTTAAACTTTCAGCCTCAGAGAGAAGCTTACCTATATATGACAGTTGTTTGTAAACGGATAGACACCACTTAATTGTATTGCTTAATTGTGTCGTGTATATTTCCGTGCAGTTTGCATATTTCAATCAATTCATGCGTTCCTGTCTCAACCACATGTTCAGGGATATTTCTTACCTAAAACTGGCCTGCATATGTCTGTGACAATGGCCTTACTTAGGTCAGTGCTGACTGTGTATTTGCATATGTTAGTTTTCATGTATTTGGAATTTTGCGTCACATCATGTTTCCAGTCTTTTTGAGCACCAAGAAATGCTGTGTCTGATTCATAGCTGGTAAAACAACTGTTCTCCGTGCTTACAGTCGCCTATGTGAAATATTGATTCACCTTGCTTTGTTCTAGCTCAGACCGAGAAGTCCTATGCACTGAGTTTGAATTTCTGGCGTATATAAACAATAAAGATTCAGAACGCCAGTGTGTCTCATCTGTTGTGATCACTTCTACATGTGTGCATGGTGCCTTAAACCGCGTGGACAATTGTTTTTACCATGCATATGGATTTTTTAAAATACTTTATTTACCATAATACTACCTCATACAATCCTAGTTAACGCCCCAATCCTCACCACCTCCTTACAAGTATATCTTCCCTTGTCCCATCCCTCTAATCCTCCCCTGTCCCATCCCTTGACCCTCCCTGTCCCATCCCTCTGACCCTCCCGTCCCATCCCTCTGACCCTTCCCCCCCCCCCCATCCCTCTGACCCTCCCTCCCATCCCTCTGACCCCCCCCCCCCCCCCCCCTGTCCCATCCCTCTGACCCCCCCCCCTGTCCCATCCCTCCCCTGTCCCATCCCTCTGACCCCCCTGTCCCATCCCTCTGACCCTCCCCTGTCCCATCCCTCTGACCTACCTGTCCCCTCCCTGTGACCATCCCCTGTCCCATCCCCTGACCCTCCCTGTCCCATCCCTCTGACCCTCCCCTGTCCCATCCCTCTGACCCTCCCCTGTCCCCATCCCTCTGACCCTTCCCTGTCCCATCCCTCTGACCCTCTCCTGTCCCATCCCTCTGACCCCTTCCCTGTCCCATCCCCTCCGATCCCGCCCCTGTCCCATCCCTCCGACCCTCCCCTGTCCCATCCCTCCGACCCTTCCCTGTCCCATCCCTCTGACCCTTCCCTGTCCCATCCCTCTGATCCTCCCCTGTCCCATCCCTCTGACCCTCCCCTGTCCCATCCCTCTGACCCTCCCCTGTCCCATCCCTCTGACCCTCCCCTGTCCCATCCCTCTGACCCTTCCCTGTCCCATCCCTCTGACCCTTCCCTGTCCCATCCCTCTGACCCTTCCCTGTCCCATCCCTCTGACCCTCTCCTGTCCCATCCCTCTGATCCTCCCCTGTCCATCCCTCTGATCCTCCCCTGTCCCATCCCTCTGACCCTCCCCTGTCCCATCCCTCTGACCCTCTCCTGTCCCATCCCTCTGACCCTTCCCTGTCCCATCCCTCTGACCCTCTCCTATCCCATCCCTCTCATCCTCCCCTGTCCCATCCCTCTCATTCTCACCTATCTCATCCCTCTGGTCTTAACCTGCCCCATCCCTTTAATCATCCCCTGCTCTATCCTATCGTGTGACACTACTCTATTGCATGCCGCTTAGGTGTTTTTAAACCACAGCATCCATTCTCAGTGCACCACACTTGAAGATCAATGTAACATTCAACAACATGATTAAACAGAAAAATGTAATGCAATGATTGTTTTCGTGTCGGAGCTATGCAATAATAAAATTAATAAATGAGAAATCAAACATCACAAAGGATTATCCAGGGTGAACTTGTTGTCATTCTCTAGGGTATTTGGTTTCTCTTCTTTAACTGAAGCTTATAGTCCGCACGGGGATCTAAATGAGCGTATGTGAGTGAGTAAGTGTCTTCTTCATGTTTGCTCTTTCAGTTGAATAAGACTTAGCTTATGAGTTGCAACGGTGCTCTAAGTCGTTGTTGTTGTTGTTGTTGAGGTCTCATTTGGGGGAAGAACAGTGTGGTGCACTTGTCTCCCGTTGATGTCGTCTGGCCTAACTTTGATGCTGAACTAAGCTGCGTATATCTTGTTCCGCTGGTTTCTTTCCGTGTTTTCTTTCTCCCTTCTGGGTGATGACTACTGACTTTTCTGTAACATTAATAGCACCTGCAATGAAAAGCAGACATCTGTGAGTGATCAGCTCTCGACTGGGTCACAAGAACATGCACACCTCTCACACATCATCCACTCCCTTTACATATGCACTATCCTGACCAGGACACTGGACAACGCTTACCTCATCCTTAAAATCTGCAGGTCGACTACAGGGTATTCTACATCTAAGAAATGAAGATGAATGCTCGTTTCAGCCCTAACATGATACTCAAATTGACTGGTAGATAATACATTCGAAAGACTTATGATTAGTGCTTCTGAAAAGATTCAGCTCCCTCCTGTTTGGGACTTGTACACGTGGAACCTCCCCTGTCCCATCCCTCTGACCCTTCCCTGTCCCATCCCTCTGACCCTCCCCTGTCCCATCCCTCTGACCCTCCCCTGTCCCATCCCTCTGACCTTCCCTGTCCCATCCCTCTGACCCTTCCCTGTCCCATCCCTCTGACCCTCTCCTGTCCCATCCCTCTGACCCTTCCCTGTCCCATCCCTCTGACCCTTCCCTGACCCATCCCTCTGACCCTTCCCTGTCCCATCCCTCTGACCCTCTCCTGTCCCATCCCTCTCATCTTCCCCTGTCCCATCCCTCTCATTCTCACCTATCTCATCCCTCTGGTCTTAACCTGCCCCATCCCTTTAATCATCCCCTGCTCTATCCTATGTGTTTGGATCTCCGCCTGCTGTAGCCTCACGTTGCAACTAAATCTGTTAACCCGTTTTGTAATATCTGCTAAATTTTGTTAGTGAGATACTCTTGTTTTGCATGTATTTCCAGGGCACAGGGGCCCATTGTACCTGTTAACAAGAAGCTGGTATGGTTTCCCCCTGGCAGTTTCTGATACTGAACTATTTATAGAGCTAATAGTAAATCTGAAACCAGAGCTCCAACTTTCTCTATTATTATTTTTTTTTTCCTCGAATAATTCACTCTATACACATGAAAGATCGCTTTTGGAATAAATAACTCATAATTTTCACGCAGGCAGAGCAAACAAGAGACCGAGAGATGTGAATATAGGGCAGTGGGGTTTTTCCTTGGTGACGTCGTCACGGACAATAGCCCAATAGTGCACGTGCACATCGGTGGCTAGTTCGTTTTAAGATCATTGGGGGTAACTGGCGATTGTCAACACACACACACACACATACACACACACACACACGCGCGCGCGCGCACACACACACACGGACGCACAAAGTTTTTGGGGCGATTGGCAACTGCCATTTGCACCAGGCAATTTAAAACTGCACCGGTACAGTAGCATGTATCGGTTATCAGTTATCCCGGTGCAAATCGCAATTGCCGTGTCCGGTGGGTTGCAAAACTCACCAGATTCTGAATGACACTATGGTATATAGATACATACACGCATATATTAATATATACATACATACTTACGTATATATACATACATAAAGACATACATATGCACATACATACATACATAACATTTATGTAATTACAAATAAACATGCATACAGGGATACTTATATACACGCACACATACATACATACACACACACACACACACACATACATTCATGCATATATGTAGGCTGGTGCATATATGCATGCCGGTGTGTGGGCATGCGCGTGCAAGCGCGCGTGCACACACACACACACACACACACACACACACACACACATATATATATATATATAAAATATACATACACACATTCACATGTAAGTATACATGCATACATACAGACATACATGCATGCATACATACATACATACACACACACACACATACATGAATCGTACAGACAGGCACATACCGACGTACGTACACATGCTGTATGTACCAGATCCTACACGGACTTCTTCTATAGTGAAGCCAGACATAATCTTTGAATGCTGTCACTCAACTAGTCGTTGATGGCCCATCTTCCCTCGTGGTAATCATAGCTGCCCCATACCTAAGCATCACACACACCCAGTCCTATCAAAACAGCATGGACCTGTCTTCCACACAAGAACTACTGATTCCAGTAGTCGGCATCGGTGGGGAAAACGTCAAGTGCGACATGAAGGTCAGAATATCATGTAACCAGCTGATGCTCACTCCTGGTCAAATCCTTACAGTAGAAATGCATAGAATTTTGTTAACAATTCTATTATCATGTCCCCTCTACTGAAAGTCAAAATATCAGATAAAAATGCTGATGCTCACTTCTGGTGCTTGAGATTTACGTCCACTGAGCTAAACTGTGTGACCTGTGAGAGTGTCTACACCTATTCCAGCAAGACTCTCCATTTAATCAAACTGTGTGACCTGTGAGAGTGTCTACACCTATTCCAGCAAGACTCTCCATTTAATCAAACTGTGTGATCTGAGTGAGTGTTCATGTCTACTCCAGTCAAACTCTCCATTTAAATCAAACTGCATGATCTGTGACAGTGTATATAGCTATTGCAGCCAGACACTTCATTCGATCATATTGCATGATCTGAGAGAGTGTTCATGTCTACTCCAGTCAGACTCTTCATTTGATCAAACTGCCTGATCTGTGAGTGTCTATACCTTTTCTAGCCAGATTCCATTTGATCAAACTGCATGATCTGTGAGAGTGCACATAATTATTCCAGCCAGACTCTATTTGATCAAACTGCATGATCTGTGAGAGTGCACATAACTATTCCAGCCAGACCCTCTATTTGATCAAACTGCATGATCTGTGAGAGTGCACAGAGCTAATCCAGCCTGGTTTCCATTTATCAGACCTCATGATCTGTGTGAGTGTCCATGCCGTTACTTGATTTCCGATGGCTCATAAGTAAACAATAACTTTCAGTCAATATAGAGACTTGAGGGAGATGCTTTCGAACATTCAGAGCATTTCATAGGGGTTCCACCAAAGGCCACACCACCAAAAAAAGGCCTAGAAAATTAAAGTGTCGGCTAGGTCCCCGCATTGAAATTTTTTGATTGATTTGGAAAGAGGGTCAGTAGTATATTACTTTTTGACAAGCTAGAACTTTGAACTCAATCTAGTTTGTGATAAATATCCATTTAAAAGTGATACTTCCAGTCAAAAAAACAAGTATTTTTTAAACAAGCAAAATCTGAAAAATAGTCATATGACATAAGTACTCCAAAACCAACTTTCAGGCACCTCAGGTAATAAAATAATGTAAGTTCTAAGGTATTAGGTTCATAACAGGCACAAAAAAAGGCAAACAAGAGCATTAAAAATAGTTATCAATTTACCTGATTCTGAAAATGAATTATGTCCCTTAGCTGAACTGATGCAATCCTTATGTGCATATATTTCCATTGAAATCAGCCCACATTCTACACAGTTCAAGTCAAGCATAGCAAAAATATTCACTGAATTATGTTCACATTCTATTTTTGTTGTCACTTTAGATGACTGTCGACCGGTGAAAGTATGAATTTTGGCATATATTGCTTGATCACAAATAATACTGACTGTTTTCTGGTTTAAATGTTCAGCAAAGTCCATGCTTCTGCAGAGGATAGTGTTGACTGTTGACATGTCTGTAGCACTGCCATCAGTGACTGGAAGGTATGTCACAGAAGCACAGGCTGGCACTTCCTTCTGAACAGCTGCATTAAATCCAGTCCAGGGTGGCAAAGGAAGACTTTCAAGTGACTGGGCGCATAGCTTGAGCACAAAATACATGTCTTGTTTTACAATGGTCACTTTGGCATTTTGTTATGCAGCTCTAGTTCTGCAAACTGAGGATCTGTCCTCCTCTTTTTAGAGAATTACACAATGTTAGTCTTAGCACACTCCAGTTTTCTTTTCCTGGAATTGCTGACATTAGAATTATGGGTAGTGGCATTTTCCACAAATGTAGCTGGCAAAGGATGTTATCCACACTGAACTGCAGTCCCATTCACACGGTGTGTTGTGCTTTGTCCATTCACAGTTTCTTCTTAGAAGTCAATGTTGTCCACACTGAACTGCAATCCTATTCACACAGTGTGTTGTGCTTTGTCCATTCATAGTTTCTTCTTAGAAGTCAATGTTGTCCACATTGAACTGCAATCCCATTCACACGGTGTGTTGTGTTTTGTCCATTCACAGTTTCTTCTTAGAAGTCAATGTGTCCACACTGAACTGCAATCCCATTCACACAGTGCGTTGTGCTTTGTCCATTCACAGTTTCTTCTTAGAAGTCAATGTTGTCCACACTGAACTGCAGTCCCATTCACACAGTGTGTTGTGTTTTGTCCATTCATAGTTTCTTCTTAGAAGTCAATGTTGTCCACACTGAACTGCAGTCCCATTCACACAATGTGTTGTGTTTTGTCCATTCATAGTTTCTTCTTAGAAGTCAATGTTGTCCACACTGAACTGCAGTCCCATTCACACAATGTGTTGTGCTTTGTCCATTCATAGTTTCTTCTTAGAAGTCAATGTTGTCCACACTGAACTGCAGTCCCATTCACACGGTGTGTTGTGCTTTGTCCATTCACAGTTTCTTCTTAGAAGTCAATGTTGTCCACACTGAACTGCAGTCCCATTCACACAATGTGTTGTGCTTTGTCCATTCATAGTTTCTTCTTAGAAGTCAATGTTGTCCACACTGAACTGCAGTCCCATTCACACAATGTGTTGTTTTTGTCCATTCATAGTTTCTTCTTAGAAGTCAATGTTGTCCACACTGAACTGCAGTCCCATTCACACGGTGTGTTGTGCTTTGTCCATTCACAGTTTCTTCTTAGAAGTCAATGTTGTCCACACTGAACTGCAATCCCATTCACACGGTGTGTTGTGCTTTGTCCATTCACAGTTTCTTCTTAGAAGTCAATGTTGTCCACACTGAACTGCAATCCCATTCACACAGTGTGTTGTGCTTTGTCCATTCACAGTTTCTTCTTAGAAGTCAATGTTGTCCACACTGAACTGCAATCCCACTCACACAGTGTGTTGTGTTTTTTGTCCATTCACAGTTTCTTCTTGGAGGTCAATGTTGTCCACACTGAACTGCAATCCCACTCACACAGTGTGTTGTGTTTTGTCCATTCACAGTTTCTTCTTAGAAGTCAATGTTGTCCACACTGAACTGCAATCCCATTCACACAGTGTGTTGTGTTTTGTCCATTCATAGTTTCTTCTTGGAGGTCAATGTTGTCCACACTGAACTGCAATCCCATTCACACAGTGTGTTGTGTTTTGTCCATTCATAGTTTCTTCTTGGAGGTCAATGTTGTCCACACTGAACTGCAATCCCATTCACACAGTGTGTTGTGCTTTGTCCATTCACAGTTTCTTCTTGGAGGTCAATGTTGTCCACACTGAACTGCAATCCCATTCACACAGTGTGTTGTGCTTTGTCCATTCACAGTTTCTTCTTAGAAGTCAATGTTGTCCACACTGATTGCAATCCCATTTCACACGGTGTGTTGTGCTTTGTCCATTCATAGTTTTTCTTAGAAGTCAATGTTGTCCACACTGAACTGCAATCCCATTCACACGGTGTGTTGTGTTTTGTCCATTCATAGTTTCTTCTTGGAAGTCAATGTTGTCCACACTGAACTGCAATCCCATTCACACAGTGTGTTGTGTTTTGTCCATTCATAGTTTCTTCTTAGAAGTCAATGTTGTCCACACTGAACTGCAATCCCATTCACACAGTGTGTTGTGTTTTGTCCATTCATAGTTTCTTCTTAGAAGTCAATGTTGTCCACACTGAACTGCAATCCCATTCACACAGTGTGTTGTGTTTTGTCCATTCATAGTTTCTTCTTAGAAGTCAATGTTGTCCACACTGAACTGCAATCCCATTCACACAGTGTGTTGTGCTTTGTCCATTCATAGTTTCTTCTTAGAAGTCAATGTTGTCCACACTGAACTGCAATCCCATTCACACAGTGTGTTGTGCTTTGTCCATTCATAGTTTCTTCTTAGAAGTCAATGTTGTCCACACTGAACTGCAATCCCATTCACACAGTGTGTTGTGCTTTGTCCATTCATAGTTTCTTCTTAGAAGTCAATGTTGTCCACACTGAACTGCAATCCCATTCACACAGTGTGTTGTGTTTTGTCCATTCATAGTTTCTTCTTGGAAGTCAATGTTGTCCACACTGAACTGCAATCCCATTCACACAATGTGTTGTGCTTTGTCCATTCATAGTTTCTTCTTGGAAGTCAATGTTGTCCACACTGAACTGCAATCCCATTCACACAGTGTGTTGTGTTTTGTCCATTCATAGTTTCTTCTTAGAAGTCAATGTTGTCCACACACTGAACTGCAATCCCATTCACACAGTGTGTTGTGTTTTGTCCATTCATAGTTTCTTCTTAGAAGTCAATGTTGTCCACACTGAACTGCAATCCCATTCACACGGTGTGCTGTGCTTTGTCCATTCATAGTTTCTTCTTAGAAGTCAATGTTGTCCACACTGAACTGCAATCCCATTCACACAGTGTGTTGTGTTTTGTCCATTCATAGTTTCTTCTTAGAAGTCAATGTTGTCCACACTGAACTGCAATCCCATTCACACAGTGTGTTGTGTTTTGTCCATTCATAGTTTCTTCTTAGAAGTCAATGTTGTCCACACTGAACTGCAATCCCATTCACACAGTGTGTTGTGTTTTGTCCATTCATAGTTTCTTCTTAGAAGTCAATGTTGTCCACACTGAACTGCAATCCCATTCACACAGTGTGTTGTGCTTTGTCCATTCATAGTTTCTTCTTGGAAGTCAATGTTGTCCACACTGAACTGCAATCCCATTCACACAGTGTGTTGTGCTTTGTCCATTCATAGTTTCTTCTTAGAAGTCAATGTTGTCCACACTGAACTGCAATCCCATTCACACAATGTGTTGTGCTTTGTCCATTCATAGTTTCTTCTTAGAAGTCAATGTTGTCCACACTGAACTGCAATCCCATTCACACAATGTGTTGTGCTTTGTCCATTCATAGTTTTTCTTCTTAGAAGTCAATGTTGTCCACACTGAACTGCAATCCCATTCACACAATGTGTTGTGCTTTGTCCATTCATAGTTTCTTCTTAGAAGTCAATGTTGTCCACACTGAACTGCAATCCCATTCACACAGTGTGTTGTGCTTTGTCCATTCATAGTTTCTTCTTGGAAGTCAATGTTGTCCACACTGAACTGCAATCCCATTCACACGGTGTGTTGTGCTTTGTCCATTCATAGTTTCTTCTTAGAAGTCAATGTTGTCCACACTGAACTGCAATCCCGTTCACACGGTGTGTTGTGCTTTGTCCATTCATAGTTTCTTCTTAGAAGTCAATGTTGTCCACACTGAACTGCAATCCCATTCACACGGTGTGTTGTGCTTTTGTCCATTCATAGTTTCTTTCTTAGAAGTCAATGTTGTCCACACTGAACTGCAATCCCATTCACACGGTGTGTTGTGCTTTGTCCATTCATAGTTTCTTCTTAGAAGTCAATGTTGTCCACACTGAACTGCAATCCCATTCACACGGTGTGTTGTGCTTTGTCCATTCACACAGTTTCTTCTTAGAAGTCATGTTGTCCACACTGAATTGCAATCCCATTCACACGGTGTGTTGTGCTTTGTCCATTCATAGTTTCTTCTTAGAAGTCAATGTTGTCCACACTGAACTGCAATCCCATTCACACAATGTGTTGTGCTTTGTCCATTCATAGTTTCTTCTTCGAAGTCAATGTTGTCCACACTGAACTGCAATCCCATTCACACGGTGTGTTGTGCTTTGTCCCATTCATAGTTTCTTCTTGGAAGTCAGTGTTGTCCACACTGAATTGCAATCCCATTCACACAATGTGTTGTGCTTTGTCCATTCATAGTTTCTTCTTGGAAGTCAATGTTGTCCACACTGAACTGCAATCCCATTCACACGGTGTGTTGTGCTTTTGTCCATTCATAGTTTCTTCTTGGAAGTCAATGTTGTCCACACTGAATTGCAATCCCATTCACACAATCCCATTCACACGGTGTGTTGTGCTTTGTCCATTCATAGTTTCTTCTTGAAGTCAATGTTGTCCACACTGAACTGCAATCCCATTCACACGGTGTGTTGTGCTTTGTCCATTCATAGTTTCTTCTTGGAAGTCAATGTTGTCCACACTGAACTGCAATCCCATTCACACAGTGTGTTGTGCTTTGTCCATTCATAGTTTCTTCTTAGAAGTCAATGTTGTCCACACTGAACTGCAATCCCATTCACACAGTGTGTTGTGCTTTGTCCATTCATAGTTTCTTCTTAGAAGTCAATGTTGTCCACACTGAACTGCAATCCCATTCACACGGTGTGTTGTGCTTTGTCCATTCATAGTTTCTTCTTAGAAGTCAATGTTGTCCACACTGAACTGCAATCCCATTCACACGGTGAATGTGTTGTGCTTGTCCATTCACAGTTTCTTCTTAGAAGTCAATGTTGTCCACACTGAATTGCAATCCCATTCACACGGTGTGTTGTGCTTTGTCCATTCATAGTTTCTTCTTAGAAGTCAATGTTGTCCACACTGAACTGCAATCCCATTCACACGGTGTGTTGTGCTTTGTCCATTCATAGTTTCTTCTTGGAAGTCAATGTTGTCCACACTGAACTGCAATCCCATTCACACAGTGTGTTGTGTTTTGTCCATTCATAGTTTCTTCTTGGAAGTCAGTGTTGTCCACACTGAATTGCAATCCCATTCACGCAATGTGTTGTGCTTTTTGTCCATTCATAGTTTCTTTCTTGGAAGTCAGTGTTGTCCACACTGAATTGCAATCCCATTCACACAATGTGTTGTGCTTTGTCCATTCATAGTTTCTTCTTGGAAGTCAATGTTGTCCACACTAAACTGCAATCCCATTCACACGGTGTGTTGTGCTTTGTCCATTCATAGTTTCTTCTTAGAAGTCAATGTTGTCCACACTGAACTGCAATCCCATTCACACAGTGTGTTGTGCTTTGTCCATTCATAGTTTCTTCTTGGAAGTCAGTGTTGTCCACACTGAACTGCAATCCCATTCACACAATGTGTTGTGCTTTGTCCATTCATAGTTTCTTCTTGGAAGTCAGTGTTGTCCACACTAAACTGCAATCCCATTCACACAATGTGTTGTGCTTTGTCCATTCATAGTTTCTTCTTGGAAGTCAGTGTTGTCCACACTGAACTGCAATCCCATTCACACGGTGTGTGTGTTGTGCTTTGTCCATTCATAGTTTCTTCTTGGAGGTCAATGTTGTCCCATACCAGTGTTGCATATTGAGACCTGTTCATAGAAGATGGCACTGGATTTCTCGTTTCAGCTTCAGAGATAGAAGTCTCAACCCTCTGAAGTGTTGTCTGTGAGATATGTCCAAGCCCATTCATATGTTAACAAGTCTTCGTGATCCCGTGATGTGTCTTACCGCCATCTCAAGCATGCATGATCTGCTTTGGTGTGGTGCAATTCTTGTTTGCCAAGGAAATAATGTTCTGTGAGATGGATAGTATCTTTTGCTTTACATCTCATGGAACATGTACATGATCCTGTTCAAATTCACATGTGGAACCACAGATCCAGGCAATGAAGTTGAATAATTCAGTAAGAACAATTTTAAAAAGATTATCTTCATTTCCATCATCTGAAGAAGAGGCCATGAAGCTATTTTTGGAGTTGTTCTCAAAACATTCCTCACAGAAAGAGCAGACTTGTAAAGTTGCTTCCATTCATTTTCCGAATCATCACTTGCTGCTTCTGCAGTTATCTCTGACTGTTTTATCCCAGGCACAAGCCTCTGTCTCACTGTTTCACAAGTTTGCTGACATTCAGCATTAGAGTTTGTAACAGCTGTATTCCTCTGGGCCTTGAGATCCCGAGTATAGATGACATCATTGTTAGACTCATTACTCTCTAAGTTATTGTCTTCCGATTCATCACTGTTGTCAGTTTCAGTGTCTTCTAGTTCTGTGCTGACAACAATGCTCTGCCCAGCACTGAAAAAAAAAAAAAAAAAACACCTGTGACTTGCTTTTGCACCTTTGCCCTGCAAAAATAACGTTAGAGTATACTGCCTGAAGGCATGTTTTCAAATATGTGCTTTCCCAATGTTTGCTCAAAGAAATATTTTCCTCTTCTTGACATATTTGCCTGAACAGTCTGTTGAGCTTAGTAATGGTGGCAATTCTTCCACCCTTCCACAGTTGTGGTTTGATGACATTCATACAGAATGAACCAAATGATTTCTGGAATGGGTGTGGTGAACACAGGGTAGAAGCTGACTTGGATGAACCATCACAATCAGTTGTTTGGACTTCACTTCCCCTTGGATGCTGTATGCATCAGATTCTGTACCAGGAGTTGTGATACCTCTGAGAGCAATGAAGATTGATATTAAAACTAAGACAACAGGCTCAGAGTGAGGGAGGGAGGGAGGGAGGGAAGGGGGCAAAGGGAGAGGGAGGTGTACAGGGAGAGAACAGGGAGGGAGAATAATAGAAAAAGTTTTTGAAATATATATAAAATATACTGGGGAATTCTTAAAACAAAATAAATAATAGCAACATAACCACAGTCACATCATCATCCCTATTATCATCATCACTTAAAAAAAAATACAGTAACAAAAACCATCACAATTGGTAACTCTCAAAAGGCAGTAATACTGGCACCAAAGTAAAATGGGGTACGGATGAAAGTGGATTGAGATTAGCATACCATGAATATGGAAAAAAGGAATGCACTATAGTGAAGTTCCACCACAAAAAAAGGTAGCTTGAGAGTGAAGGTACAAAAAGAATGCAAGACTAGGAGGACAATGGTGACTGGATGAATGAACATGAAAGAAAACTGATGAAACATTATGATCAAAAGGGATGTTAGATGACAGAAAAAAAATCCAAATGAGAAAGTAGGTCTAACTTACTATTTTTTTTTTTTTTGTTCTTCAAACAAGAATCTCTGAACATTTTCTTTCTGCATCTGTCAGTCTCCTGAGCATACCACTCATGTGCACAGTGACACACATACAATGACACCTGTCATACACTTCTCAACAAAACAAGAAAAACAGCAACAACACACACACACACACACACACACACACACACACACACACACACACACACACACACACACACACAAACAGGCGCCCAGCATGCGTGAAAGAGAGAGAGGTCTTCAGTGTGAAAATGGGGTGAGTATGTGAACTTACTTTGCCTCCACAGTTACAAAGTCACAGTTACAAAGTCCGGTCTGTACTGATTGTCATGGAGGACATCAGCTCTCTGAAGACTGACAACGGCATCATAGAATCCTTTTGTTGGTATCAGATAAACTGATTACATATCAATGCATATTTATACACCAGACACACACACGCACACTGCTAATGTTTTAACTAATCAGAATATACAACTATGCATTCAAATACCCATGCCCTTACATATGATTAACAGTGAAATGTTAATATTCACACACCCATCAAAAGTAAAACTTACCTATGCTACATGTAAATCATACACATGACACTAAAATTTATGCTGATTGTCCTTATGTCGGTCACATCTTTCATTTCTAGAAAATAAAGCTACATATCAAATTACCAAAGTTTTGTTTTTCTTGATTCTGCACACTGCATAAATTTTTAAATGCAAAATTCATGCTTTGTGTAACATTTTGTTTTTGATGATGATGAATGTTTAATATAGTAGTATCATCATCATTAGTATTATTACTATTTATACATCAATTAGTGCACACTCTGTAATGTCTTGAAATTCTTTGTATTTGGGTACAGCTGTACTGGTTTGTTTTGATTTGAATATAAAGGACAAACATGTATTAAATAAGTAACAAGCAAAAAAAATATTTTTGTCAGTTGTCAGACTGGGACCCGTCAGACTAGCACACTCTCACAAACTCAATGACCATGGTAAAATGCATTCAGTGGCTACTCAGCACAGCAGCTGACACTAGTGACTACTACAGCACACATTGTGTTTATGTCAATTTGTCTTTAGGTGAAGGGAGGGATGGGGAGAGGGTGGAGAAGTGTAAAATGAGAACACATGACAGACACACTACCTCACTCCTTCAGTCTTTCACACACACACCCACACATACATGTATCCACACACACACACACACACACACACACACACACACACACACACACACATGTGGCTGGACAGGTTTACTTCTGTAAATGGTAAATATTCATGCTCTTGAAGAGCATGTTTTGTTTTATTGCTGCTATTTTTTCTTTTTTATCCTTTTGTGTAGTTGAATTGATAAGGGTAGTGCATGTGCATAGGGATTGCAGTGAATTCTGGCCTTCTGTAGTAGAGCTGATAAGGGTAGTGCAAGTGTATAGGGATTTCAGTGAATCTGAACTTTTGTCAAAAGAGTTATCCTCCTTGGTGCCAAATTAGTTTGGTTCCAGAATGATCTTTAGAAATGCCAGTGTACGAGTAGGAATACAACAGTTGGTTTGTGAATATAATCAGTCTACTTGGCATAATCTCTGTCTAGAATGTGCACAAACTACCAGACATTTATGGACATCTATTAATGTTAATGACAAAGCATTCATTAATACAGTTATCTACTGAAGCTCAGGGCCTATATTCTGCTGCGTATTAGCTGTTGGTGTAAACAGGAGGCAATAATATCAACCTCCCGCCAAAATGCCATCTCTTCCCCCACTGCTTGTCACGGCTAGCTGAGTTCTTGCCTGTTCATTTGAGGAAGGAAAACCTGTTTCATGCTGGTTAGCCACAGAACCAAGGCAAAGATGATTATCTTTTGAGGTATGTCAAAACAAGTTTACTGTTGCAGATTCATTGGGAATCTGGTTGTTATAGATAAATATTTTTGTTGTTGTTGACTTGTTTAAATGTTTTAAAGAAAATGCTAAGAGCTACTTAATGGAGATGTTTACAAAAGTAAGAGTTTTCATTTAGGAGGAGAACTGGTTGTATTTTTCTTTCAAGAGGTCTTGAATAGTTCTCTCTCTCTCCATCTCTCTCTGTGCATGTTTTTTTTCCATGGAATCAGTACCTGATATGATGGAAGCTGGAATGAATTATTCAATTTATTCTCATTCCTTGTAGTTACACTGCTGTTGAAAGTAATTTCTGAAAATCTATGCTGATCTTTTTAATTTCCAGTTAAATGTGTCAGAAACTTTGTTTTTGAATTGTGTTCCATTTCTTGGCTATACTAGAACCTAGAATTACGAAGATGGGGAGTAAAGGGAAGTAATCCCTTTTTGAAGAGTAAACCATTGAAATGTATGAGTTGCTTCCCTTTGAGGTATTCTTGCTGGCTATGGTGATGCCAGGCATTTATTATCTTTTTTTTTTTGAAGATCATGTGAGTCTTGGTGCTATGATTTAGTGACACACATGTTGATCTTTTCAGAGGATGTCTGTTCCACACTAGAGAGAAGGCCAGGACAGATGAATGGGTGTGTGTCTCAATACCCTGTCCTGAGGTAGACAATGCTTTCCCATGTTGATATTCTGTTTTAACTTTTTTTTGTTTTGTTTTGACATTTTTCAACACGCCTCTGTGCAATTCATTGTACTTTGGGTACCATGGATTTTTTTTTGTAAAGCTGGTGGTCACAATGGGTTATTGTTACCAGAAGCTAACGTGTATGCAGTCAATGGTATTGAATGAAGATGACATGTTTTTTGTCAGAGCCATTGATTGAATGATGTGTATGTATTACTATGAATAAATGTAATTTTTTTTTATATTATGATAGACTATAACTGAATCTGCTGAGTAATAATCTAGGCTATGTCCTGTTGATATAACTGCTGTTTTCCTACTCTGTTGACAATAGACACAAGGATCAGTGCTGCTAGCATGCAGTACAACCTTTACTGTAACAGAACAGATGCCAGTATGTTCACAGTAGTAGTTTAATGTTATTTTGTTTTGCTTTTCTTCCATTGTTGTGCTGGGTAATAATCTAGTCCATGTCCTGTTGATACAACTGCTGTTTTCCGGTTCTGTTGTCTTAATAGACAAAATTTCAAGCTGCTAGCATGCAGTACAACCTTTACTACTATAACAGGACAGATGCCGGTGTGTTCACACTGAATCACAGTATTTTAATGTTGTTATTTTATTTTGCTTTTCTTCTATTGTTATGCTGAGTTGATTTTTGTTGCAGATTCACCCATGGTTGTGTGCTTTAAAGATTTTTATGTCCATTTCTTTTCATCAGACTACCAATATAGTCTTGTGGATGTTTGCAGCATAACATGGTCTGAGACTTTTAGAGTGGTCTGTGTTACAATTTTCTTCTTGATGTGCTTCTTTGCAGAGGAATTTCTGTGTATTGAACATAAATTAATCCATAACTCTTTTCAGGTGCTGTACTGTTATTATGCAAATCGTGTACTCATAGAACTTTACAAATGTATGTTTCCTTTCATTCATGTTTTTGGGAATTTTCTCATTTTGTTGCCCAATTTTCTAAATATGATTTTCCTGGTAATTTTCCAGGTTGGTTTGGTGTTGATTGACCAATGAACTGAAATAAACAAAAAGTCAAACGTCAACAGTCTTAGGTGATGGATGGATGACTCTCCCCCCCTCTGCCCTTGACTGCTTACACACACACACACACACACACACACACACACACACACACACATCATGTCATGGAGATAATAAAGTGTTCTTGATTTAAAATGGAATGGGATGCCAGAGGGGGTGGGTGAGGTGGGGAGGGAAGTGGGGGTGGTATCTATAGGTTAGAATTGTAAGCAGTTTGTGAAACTGGGTATCAAGGACCACATTTCTCTCTCTCTCTCTCTGATAAATTTGTCAGTTTGCATATCAGCAACATCCCCTTGTTTACTGAAGTTGTGCCTGATGTCAACACGATATCTGTTTGCTCATGACATGTTTATCATTCACTATGTGATGCGTGACACCACATCAAAATTTATTTACTGTCATAACAAAGATACTTTAAATACTTACTTGTCAAAGTTTTTTTCTGGACACCACGTTCCTGTGGCCGTGTTGCGCTTCGACTTGGTCTTCTTGC
Organism: Conus betulinus; assembly: GCA_016801955.1. NCBI lineage: Eukaryota > Metazoa > Mollusca > Gastropoda > Neogastropoda > Conidae > Conus > Conus betulinus. Next base: position 24,097 of record JADBJO010006564.1, read on the forward strand.
ATAAAATGCAGATGGGTAGCAAAACATTGGAACTTGTTCCTCTTCCATTTTTCTATCGTTGTGGTCTCGCGTTCTTTCTTGTGAAACTGTACCAGCAGCTTTGCCCTTCTGAAAACACACCTGTGCTTGTTCCATTCTGCGTTTGCCATTGAACCGTAAATAACACTGGGGGTGGTACCGTGCACTTTCTTCGAGTCGAACGCAGAAGCTTTTGAGCGATCACCTGTTCTTCTTCATCTAAGACCGTCCACTGGTGACGGAATTGTATAGTTGTAATCCATCGAAAATCAGAAAGGCAGAAATTTCACATTCGCTACAATGAACATGAGACAGGCATCTGCATGTTAAGGGAAATAACTCGCGATGAAAACAGCCGGTAAAAAGTCGTTTCGGCTTCATTAATTCGCCAACTTTCTTGCGTTCTATGGATTAATTTAGATAGGTTCGGTGGTTCTAGGACTATAAATTTTTAATCTTATGTTATCCAAGTACCTTCGCAAAAAAAAAAAAAAAAAAAAAAAAAAAATTCGGGTGTGGTTTTCTAGCCGATGACCTTGAACGATAGCTCGATGTGGCCCTCGGACTACAAGGTCCCCTCTCGTCCTGATACAGCATCTGAGGGCCCCAACGCCCTGGATGGGGAGGTTGGCGGCGAGATGGGCTTCTTGGGCTTTTCCCAAAGGAGGTCTCGTAGATGCCGGCCAAGGTTAGCTGCCAGGATCGATGATCCCCTGGTGGTTCGATGCATCCCGTCTCTCCCGTAGTAATAGAAGTTATTGTGTGATACGAAACAAATAAATTTGTCAGCCAGTAGTTCTGTTCTTACATGGGCATTAAACAATTCACGTTTAGCAGTTGCCTGACTCACAACAATGTGTGATGATGGGTGTTTCACTTCGATTTG
>JADBJO010006564.1:27500-40000 GCA_016801955.1 Conus betulinus
TAGATTATTTTGCTTTTCTTTATCTAAACAAAAGGGAATGCTACATTATCGCATGGTAATTGTTATTCTGCACTCATGCGCTGAGGTGGCAAGCTTATTGTAAAGGGACACTACTCTCTCATCCCTTTCTTCCCATAATAGCTTTCAGGCAGTAGTAAAGCTCACCAGCCTCAGTCTTCATTTCTTCCGTCTTCATGCATTGCATTCGAGGGAACGAAACACGAACAATCGTTTATTTTATCAAATTTGGCGCAAGATGGGCGTTTAAAAATCTGCATATTTGTGGCAACTGCTGTCGCCTGGTAGTAGTGCGTAGGTTTCAATGGGGGTCGTCGCATTTGTCTCTCAGAGCTCGTGTTCCTCTTGAACATTGGCTCAATTCTGGTCGTGATCTTCTTGAATGTTGGTTCAAGTTTGGTGGAATTGGTCTTGAACGTTGGTTCAATTTGAGGCTGTTTGGTCGACTGACGATGGGCGTCGGTGTGTGTTGCCTGCTGTCCACCAAACATCAGGCTGTCTTCAGGACCACCGGGCGGCCTTCTTCATGCTCGGGTGGCGATGGTCCTGTGCCGCGTGAGGCCGCCTCAAGGAGGGAGCAGGACGAAAGTCGCTGGAGCGCGCTCCACGAGTCCCTAAAACTTGGCGGGCACACGCGCTGACTGCGGCCGAGAGGGCAATTTTTCAGCCCAAACCCCTAAGGAGTGCCCCCATGGTCTGTCGCCCCCCCCAAAACAGCCCGGTATTCCAGGCCACGGTAGTCGCAGTCAGGCAGCGCTCCTTCGCCAATCACCCCACATCTCCAGGAACCGTCCCCCGGCGACACAGGCTAGACCCGCCGTCACCCAAATAGCTGGAAGGTTGTCTGCGCCGCCCGACACTGATCTCTCACATCAGTGTCCCTCAAAAGAGAGAGCACCTCTCCCCTGGCGTCCACTGCTGTGCCACACTCGAAGTGCCGAAGGAGGATCGCACTCACGCCGCGCCTCAAATATAAACAGCTGCTAGGACCGTAAAGAAGACAATGTAGTGCCGCAGGCAAAATGAGCCTCGCGAGACAGCAAATGACAAAATGTGTGCTATCTGTCGCAGCTTCTGCGTTGTCTAGCTCACCGTACGTTCAAAGTTTCCAAACATTTTGGATATCGATGAAAACCTCAGAACCCAAGGAATAAAATGCAATAAGTCATATCTGACAATTCTGTGGCTGTGTAAAGTTATTGGTGATTATAAAGTCCGAGAATGAAGCCACTTTTAACGAGTTTACGACATATTTTCCTTTATTTCGACGAAAAAATACTTAACAGCATGAAATAATTTATAATGACTGAATAGCTGGCATTTCGCTCTTTTTTATACATATAAATTTGATTATCCAAGATGCCGTCCAAGCGGAGAACTGTGCGTTTAAAATTTGATAGAAAACACAACTTGCTTTTATCGTCACATGGCCGTCGCCATGTGCGTTTAACACGATCTTCGATAAAAATTTATTGTTGGAATGGTCTATCAGATGATAATTTTTGTATATTTTCGGTTGCTTCTATCATAGAAATGGAGTCATTTAAAAAGATTTCGATTGGGAAAGTCCGAATTTCATAAAACAACAATTTAGATAAAAACTCCGACAATCAACAAAGAAGGCGACTCGCTCAAGGGACCGGCGCCGTCAGTCATTTCGTATAGTCGCAAGCTTGTACAGAAAAGATCATAGGCATGCGATATACGAATGAGAGCTTATGGACTTTACTTTCAATGCGCATTCATGGATTCTTTGGATTCTGTCATACTTTTTTTGTGAAATCAAGAATTATCTTTGGTTTTTGTTCGTCGGACAATTCAAAATGGCGCCAAGATTAATTTGGTCGAAATACCAGTTTTAGGGAAAATATGGGCTTCTCAGTCCAACACGATTGTAACGAATAGAATACACTAATTTTTGTGACTTCAGCAACGTATACACAACTATGTAGTTCTGAGGGTATTCATGATTTTAAAGAATTTACACAGTAAAAAAATGAGATTCAACCAAGGGAGGTAAGGGGGAAGATAACTCATGAACAAAATATCTCGTACGTATATACGATGGGTGACCAAGAAATATACACTGTTAGCACCCGGCTACATTTTCATAACTGTTCATGTTCTCCTGATAAAACTCTTCGGCAGTTTCAGTTCGTGTTAATTCTGTATTTGAGGTGGACAGTTTGATCATGGTTCAACACAGCATTTCGTATTGAGGAGTTCTGTGTTTAACTCTTTTTTGACTTTGAGATCCGAGCTCTCAGCATCTGCAACACGCGTTGTTCCTTCTCACGTTGTCGTCTGTCATTTAGACGACTCCACCAGTACAGCAGGGGGTAAACTGCAGCACTGACAGGGGTTACAAAAACCACCGTCATCACCAGGAAAACGTGTGGAATGTCAGCACCAAACAAACCATGACTTTTGTGATGATGATTGAGAACCAACTTATAGCAGTCATGACACTGATTTTTGTTACCAAGGGCTGCGAGGATAAAACAGGCGTGTTTGGCACTTCCGCCATGAATCTGTACTTTGGTGTAGCCCTACAAATGAAGATATGACCAATGCCTATCATCAGACAGAATAAGACATTAAAAAAAGCAAAGAAATAATCAATACTCGAGAGTTCTGCTTAGTGTAGCGTTTGTCAAGAAAAACAAAATGACATATGCCTCTAATGTTGTAAGAACTGGACTTTGATAACCAAGGAAGTAGAGGTATGCATGATAGAAAAAATCCCAGCACCCACATAATTCCTTGGGCCAAGTACGTTGCCCTTGTAGTAAATCTTGGAATCTTTGAGGGCAAACAAAAGGCCAAGATGTGATCGAAAGTTAGAAACCATTATTATCAGAAGTGATACTTCACTGGAAAGAATACACGCAAAGCCAGCTATCTTGCAAAATATGCTGTTAGTCCATGCATTTTCATATAAGAAATAATCGTTTCCAAATATTTCGTTAGCTATGGTAATGATGCTAGTGTGGATACCCATGCATAAGTAACTACATTGTAAGTTGATGGCACATAGAGACACCTTGGACTGCGATACAGTCTTTATGGCATACTGACTGATGAAACAGATACAATTTCCACACACAACAAGAAAACTAAAAAACCAAAACAGAAATTTGTACAGTTTCGATGAAAGTAGGTTTTCACATGATGACAGTATAGGTAATGGAACGTCACAAAGAGGACCTTTGAACACAGTAGAAAACAATCTGTCACAACATATTTTGTAACTGGAAGAATATATGATGGATAATTGGTTAAGACCCAGGAATATGTCTGCAGAAAAACTGTCGACTATGTTTTCTCGAAGATCTAATTCCTTTAGTTGTGGTGTTCTTCGGAAACCTCCTGGTCCCTATAGCCTGTATGTCTGAAAACGATACGTTAAGAAATTCAACTTCTGGAAAGTACGCAAGACTTTCACTGTCAAACATGGTAAGGCAGGTATCAGATAAATCAATTTTCTTCAACGCAGTTTGAGTCAGGTTAGAAGATTCCTTTATCAGTGTTGTCAGAGGGTTGCCTGACAGCAAGACAACACGTAATCTTGGCAGCTTTAGAAATGTTTTGATTTTGATACTTCTGAAGTCGTTATTGCTTAGGTCAATGAACTTCATGTTGGGAAACGACATAGAAGACGTGGAAATAAGAGAACACCTGGAGAGTGTCAAACGAATGAGATAAACGTTGTTACTGAAATCAGGCAACGCCATCCCTGAACCCATAGCATCCAGGTAGCGAAGGCTGGGGAAAAGGTGAGCAGGGAACGGCTGAGGGCACACAAAAGACAGACCCTGACACAAACAGCCCGCAGGACAGGTCACGTCACACAGCCATTCGTCATCACATTGTGGACACTGCCCCCAGCCATCACACAGGTGATTCATGTGCACACACACCGTGGAAGCTCGACATCGATACAAACCTGGACACACTGCATGTTGACAGTCTTGTTCATCCTCTTTATGAACACAGTCATAAATTCCGTTGCAGCGAGTATAGACCGGTAAACATTTGACCTGTTCATATCTGCATGGATAGTGAGTGTCAGGACATGATTCACTAGCGTTCATCTTCTCAGGAATGAAATAACCTTTGCCATCTAGATTGATCAGATATGGTTGCTGTTCTAGGAGGAAGTGTGTTGATGTCGATGTACACTCACATAATTCAATGCTTTCATCAGAATCATCAAGACAGTCGGAATAGTCATTACAATGTTCATCAAATGACACATACTGACCATTAGTACACTGAAAACCCTCAAACGAAGGATGTTGACAAAACGACTCATCACTATTGTCTGGACAGTCCTGTATAAAGTTACACACCAAGGTGTATGGGACTGTTGTAAAATCATCGTCACACGGAAACAATATAACAGTTGTCTCATGATGTTTATCAGGGGGCCGTTGTTTTGAGGTATTGTGCGTACAAGACTGGCACACACCCTGCAGTCTGAGGCAGGAACAGTTTGTCCACAATGACTTTGAACATCACATACCAGAAACAGGTGTGTCAAATGACCTCCTGGACAAGCAGGTAGATATTCTCGCCCTTCAATAAATGCAGATGATCTGTTGTCTTTGGCAGGGAATGATACACTCTTGAATGTATACCCTTTCTGGCTCTGTGACTCGTATTCACAAAGAAAATGATCTGAGAGCGCGGCCCTCAGCGAATGATGGATCATTAATTCTAGGGTGTCTTGAAGCATTCCAACCAGAGGACATGTACTTTGATGGATGATCGCCATAGATGTTTCTGAAACAGCCTGTATACAACGGTGTTGTCAGACCATTGGTAGAACAGTCTATACATAAAAGGCACCACGTTCACACCAGAACTGAAACCTATATGTGCACTCCATCTACCTCTAGCAAGGTATTTCAATCGTTTGGTAATGCTGACGTAATCGAGAAGTGTTTTGATTGTTGCAAGATTTCCACCAAGATTCTTGCACCACACCACTGCTCGCTTAAGAAAACAAACTGAGAGTGTTTTACTAAATGCAGACATTTCCTTATTGGCTCAATCCATATTCTGCATCCTGAAGAGTATAAAGGACAATGTAATGCTTCTCTCTCTCCATCTTCGCAATATATGTCCGTAAAACATCGTTTCGTTTTATTGAGACTGCAATCAAACTTAGGACTGACTAACTTGTAGTCAAATTTAGATGGATAAAAGTCATAAAACATATAAAACATATAGACTTCAACACCGAAATAGTTACCTATACGTTGCTGCATATGAAGATAATTTGTAAACGTGAAGTATTTAAAAGTTTACTTGGTATATCGGTATTTGTGTCACACAGACAGATATTTCCGAGATGGGGTTGTTTTTGAATTCTTTAGTGAAGATTCTGCAGTATATGTGACAGATCTTAGGCTCGTCTCTAAATACCTTAAATTTAATGGCACTGATACTCCCTGCAGGCACAGCTATGTCCATCCAATAATCCATCTGGTTTACATAGAAGCCCCTTGGAGCTACAAATTTTATAAACCCAGCATTAAGCGCTGTAACAGTTCGTTGCATACCTATTCTTCCAGCTGTGTAAACAGTTACTTTAACCAGTGGTTTGTTGTAAAATGACATAAAGGTGTGATTTTTGCTCCAATAGAAATTCACATCTAACGTGCGCGTTATGGTCATGCATGTAATATGATACTGAGCAACAGACGGATTTGGCATGAGCCCTCGGACGGCTGTCATAGACATGCACAGCCCAAGAGGGATGGCGGCAATTTTTTTGTATGTTTGAATCTTGTACTAGCCACCATGACTCCAGAATATGCCGGCACTTCAACATGTAAATGGCAGAATGTCTGGGAATTTTACACACCAGCCAAACACCACTCCTTGACTTGCCGGGAAACTGAGTGCATTGTTCTCACAGTCTGTCACATTACCGTAATATATCACTTCTACATTAAAACGTTTCTGTAAGCCTTTCACTCCGGGACAGATACTGTCAAGGTTATAGTTCATCTGTGTGTTGGTGGTTACATAGTTGACTTTAATACCTAAGCTGTTGCTGGTTTTAACAGTGTCTTTTTGACGAGTAATGTTGTGTAGGCTTGAAGAGCTGGAAGTGCTGCTACTTTTGGTGATTGTAGTACCTATAGTGGGGTAGTTATTATTGATTTCATTATTGCCATCGGTATTAGCTTTCTGTTGGCTGTTGCTGACTTAATACTGTTTTTTATGTTGCTATAAGTCAGTGTTGCTGTTAATAATAATCATGCCACTGCAGTTGCCATCTTTGGGAATACTCCTCTCGTAGTCTGCATTGCAATCAGGTCTAATGCGCCTCCTGATAGAGTTAGTCATGGAGTGACTCTTGAACCCAAAAATTACCCCAAATTACTGACAACCAAAGAAAACACAAGGAATACAATTTAAAGATCAAACAATATTTTTATTTGTAAGATACACGTAACACAGATGTTTTCCTAAACAAGCATATGCCTCTCAACACAGTCAGCTAAAGTATTAATTTAAACACAGAGTAGGGTTTGTGGCTTAGGCGAAGCAGGGTCGCCTCTACTGATCTTACAGAATGGTGTAGACAAAATACCACATGGTCATTACCATCAAATGTTCATACTACAATAGCAAAGGGCTCCAGGAAGAATACACACACAACAGAATTATATGCAAGAACCAAACAAAACACCACAATGGGTGGCTGCAGCCCACAGATTCTCAGAGCAAAGTGTCAAGACAGGAGCACTCCTCGAAAAGAAAAACGTTCGAGTCTCACGTCATAGACCACCTGTGCCAGCCAGTCCTTCAGAGAAGAAACAACTGACAACCTCTAAGAGGCTTGTTACTTATCCACTGTCACCATTCTCATTTCAATGCAACACATGGGTGTTGCAGAATTCCTTCATTCAGCAGATAACCTGCACTGCACGCAGTTAGATATTTCTGTATGTGAACTGCTTGCTTACTACAAATATTTTTACGCCGTGTTTCTGTTTTTCCTTCCAAAACTTCCTTCAAACAATTAACTTTAAGATTCACCACACTCAAAGAAAACAAACAGAAATCTGATTCCACATGTTTTCCATTCATCCCAGAAATGTTAGCGACAACGACAGAACAGAAGTCCGCTACTGTACGACGGCGACGACGACGACAGCAATGATGATGACGGCTATGACGACGACGAAAGTTTACAACTGTGGTATTACGAATCGTGCGCTTTGTTTTAATGGAGCGATTTCAAAGTGAAGGATGCAATACAATAGCTTCTGTATCACTTGATGTTTTCATCCATATGGATTGTCCATTTTTCAGCTCTGATAGTGTTCTAGTTTTGCGACTGCTTGTCTTACTGACTGATTTCAAAGAGGAGGCGGCCCAGTTCCACACAGAAAGCTTCTCTTCCATCATCAGAGTTTCTCATATCAGTGCGTGGGCACTTTGTTAATTTTACGGTGCAATAATATGAGGTGATGGTGGATACTTCGGGTTTCTGGCTTGCAAATACTAGTGCTATCCTCTCAAAGGCTTGTTGCAAATAGCAAAATCAATGCCAAATGTTCTTGGGGTATTTTCAGTACACATGCAACCTCCGCCAGCTACTTCCAGTTGTGTGTTTCAGCACAAGTCTGACTATGCAGACAACAAGAGCAGTGCATCGTTCCAGTCTGTCAACAAGGTTCGTGGATTCCATACCTCAGAAGCCAGGGGCATCACGCAGCTTCATGCTGATTTCAAACTTTGAATTGTTGCTGTACCCCTTTTAGTGTTCTTTATCCCCTGCTAACCTGACCCTCCAGTGATGTGTGTGTGTGTGTGTGTGTGTGTGTGCGTGTGTGTGTGTGTGTGTGTGTGTGTGTGTGTGTGTGTGTGTGTGTGTGTGTGTGTGTGTGTGTGTGTGTGTGTGTGTGTGTGTGTGTGTGTGTGTGTGCGTGCGTCCGTGCGTGCGTGCGTGCGTCCGTGCGTGCGTGCGTGCACGCGTGCATATTTCCAGATAGTCCAGTTGTTTTTAAGTTTGTACGTGAGACGACTATGCCAGACCTGATCATATGCTTTTTTGATATCAGAAAAGGTTGCCAATACGCTCTTTCTATGAGCAATTGTCGCTTTATTTCTGTAGATTGTTTTACTAAATGTTCAACGCCAGATCTTCCTTTCCTAAAACCAGTTTGATTTACAGGTATAATTTTATTCTTTTCACAGTAATGTAATAGTCGATTTGGGATAATTTTCTCAAACAGCTTACCCGAATGTGAAGTAAGTGCTATGGGGCGATAGCTTTTTTTGTCACTTTTAGGTTTTCCAGCCTTAAGAGTAGGCTGATGGTTATCGAGAACTTGCTACTTCAAAATTTGTGTTGAGAGCAAGTGCAAGTAACGTCTTTGATCTAGGACAAGAAGAACACTAGGCCAAAGACTGATCCCTGTGGGACTGCTGGGTATATCTCTCTAACATCTGATGCTGGTCTATGTACTAACACTCCCTGCCGCCTATCCTGTCGAAAAGCACCCATCCGCTGGTTCACTTGTCCCTGTAGTTAGTAGTGTGCAGCTTGTGGACCAAAAGGCTACGTTTGACTTGATCCATAGCTTCAGCAACGTCCATGATGATGATGTCTGCTGGATTCCCATGTTCCATATTGCTAAGCAGTTCCTCAGTGAAGTCAGGAGCGGGATCTTCAGGACCCAAAACTCTGAACCCCATGTTGTTCTGAGCGGAGTACATTGTTTCTTTCTAGATGTTTATGGGGGCACTGGCTATGACGTTTACCATGATCGTACACGAATACTTGTCAAAAATTAGATCGATCGATAGACAGATGGATTGACAGATAAGATAGATATGAATGCACATAAAACAAGAGAAAAACAGATTCTTAAGTCATCCTCCAAAGTCACAGACACACGCGCGCGCGCGCGCGCACATACACACACACACACACACACACACACACACACACACACACACACACACACACACACACACATTCACTGGTTAACTTGTCCCTGTAGTAATTCATTGCCCCAAAACAAAGAACTTGATTATCATGGCTGGTGGTAATACTTCCGATAGATCGACGTCCTCGCTCTCTAAAATGTTGAATGATTATTCGTTTCTCAGATTAGTTAGTCAAAGTTTCTTAGAGAGTCCAGTTGGCATTTTTCTTTAATTGGTTTTATCTAGGGCTATTTTTTAAACAAGTAGTAGTATTCAAAGTTGTACATGCTTTCCCTCCTATTCCTCTAACCATTCTTTTCATAAGCACACATCCGCATACCACACACACCATTAACACATCGTCTGATATCACTTTCGTGAGAAGACGTTAAATTGAGGAACAACAACAACAACAACAACAACACACACACACACACACACACACACACACACACACACACACACACACACACACACACACACTCACACACACACACACACACACACACACACACACACACACACACACACACACACACACACACACACACACACACACACACACACACACGCACACACAGTGCCCCTAAACACCTGTTACAAAAGCTGCAAAGCATAGATAGTAAAGTCTAAGAATTATGCCTTGGTCTTCCGTTCCATGCTTCAACTTACCGAACCTATACGAAATTAACATTTTACCATTATTATACGAACATAGAAAGCTAACACTTGCCAAATATGTAATGAAGTGTTCAACGGTGTGAACGAAAATAAAATGCTATAAAACCTGAATCTCATTATCCAAAAAGAGCTCAGACTATTTTGTCATATTCTACCATTGGTTCTTGTACAGAAAATCTTTTGAAAGAGTCAACAGTCAGTTCTGAGACATTAGCGAAGGTGGCCTTGATTTCTCCTCCAGCTTGGGAAAAGAAACAGGGCACATTTTGATCTTGATCACAATGATGTGAGCAAAACTGGCCAACCAAATATCTTGTCTTATTCTGTAAAGATGCATAAACAAGAGAAATATCCTCAACATCTTAAAGTTTACACAGATGGTTCAGTATTGTCTAATAATCAGTCAGGTTCTGCTTTTGTTACACCATCACAAAAGGTTGAAAAGATATATGCCATCGGAAAAGGCAAATCAATATTTGTCGCCGAAATGATAGCTGTGGTTTCTCGTTCTTCGTTTTCACTGTCCTACATGCTATTGTTTTTTGCCTGAAGAAGACCCAAGAGGTGTTTGCCCTGTACTTTGTCTGTCTATGTCCTTGGCGGTAACTACCCTCCCCCCCGCCCCCTCTCTTTCCATTTTTTTTAGTTGAAAATTCAAGTGTGTAGGGTTCATAAAATAAAATCTACCGAATATACACATACATAAAATGTGTTCAATACCTGTTCATGGTTTTCGGTCTTCCGACACCGAACTTATATCAGCTTTACAGTGATCTTTCTTGGATGGAACGAGGTCAATGAAGTCACGATGATCATTCACTCCACAGCCAGCTGTGGCCAAGCATGGACAAGAATATAAAACTGAATGCTGTCGCTGCAGATCATATTGAGCGTCTAATACAAAATGAAACAGGAAGTCTTTGTGTACGCAAAAAAAACACACACACACACACACACACACACACACACACACACACACACACACACACACACACACACACACACACACACTTACGCGCACGCGCGCACAGACAGACAGACACATGTTATCAACTGAGATGATGTGCATGAAAACATGAACTGTAAGAGAGAGAGAGAGAGAGAGAGAGAGAGAGAGAGAGAGAGAGAGAGAGAGAGAGAGAAAGAGAGAGAGAGAGAACAATAACACAGAAACTAAATGTTTCATAATAAGCATTACAGTACTGGTGTTATTTTCACGATTTTTTTTTTCTGCTACACATATACGTATGAATGCACACTCTAGTTGATATGTAAAATGATAATAGTTCAGACACAATTATCCTTCCCGCCGTTTTTTTGTAGTTAAAAACAACAATCAATAAACCAGCTAATACAAAATTCAACTTCATCACACACAGTTCATTTCAACAAATATTTTAAACAAATTGATCTGTAAGTAAAGTAATGTTTACATGTGGGAAGTGTGAGAATGTATATAATAATAGTAATGATAATAGTAACAGTAATTATAATTATTATTATTATTGTTATTGTCATCATTATCATTTTGCAGATAATGATAAAAATAAGAAGAATCATTACTATTATTATCTTTTTTTATTTTTATTTTTTTTTTTCATTACTATTATTATTGTTGCTTTTGTTATTATCAATAACACTTATAATGATAACTATTATTATTGTCAGCTGCAGCTACAGTAATAATAATGATGATCCTAATAATCATTACAATATTAGTAATAATAATGTTTTTTTGCTTTTATCGTTATGTATGATGTGCACAATGTAGTTAGTTTCTAAAGGTAATAACTGATTTTACAGGAAGACACTGGACAGATCAGTTATGGGGGAAAAAACCCTCAAACAGTAGTGTGTTGCTGTCCACTCGGCTTACTCCGCTTGCTGTATAATGGCATTCTATGTGTGTATCTCTGAACCACAGTCATTCTTGTCATGGGTAAGTGAGCACAACAAGCCTTACCATTACCCGCGGCAAGTGGTCTGTACGAGGTACCTTACAACCTACCTTGGGGTGAGTGCTGTTTGAAACGGCTATTACTCACTTATAACTCTGTTGTACTGCGATATATTGCACACTGTTTGTTTTCAGAACCAAACTTTAAAAATGTCTCTAGTTTGGTACCCAAAACACCAAGCACTTTCAGTGTTCACGAATGTGTTTTCGTATGGAATTTTGCAGCTGTTGCTTCTTTTGGTACGAACATCATTTCTGTGCACAGCCTGCAAGGTAGTAAGTGCTACGTCTATGTTGACCAACGGAGTTTTCTTTTGAGTTCTGTTGCTTATCAGTTAAAAATAGCAGTGAAAAAAAAAAACCCAGTTTTTTTTTTTTTTTTCCAAATTGTACACAATACACGAAATCTTCTGTGGCTCCCTAACGGTCTACAGGATAGATGTTAGATGATAGGTGGCACAATACACACACACACACACACACACACAAACACGCGCGCGCGCGCACACCACGCACGCACGCACGCACGCACGCACACACACACACACACACACACACACACACACACACACACATAGATGTGTGTCTGCGTGTTTGAGCGCGCGCGCGCGTACGTGTGTGTGTGTGTGTGTGTGTGTGTGTGTGTGTGTGTGTGTGTGTGTGTGTGAGAGAGAGAGAGAGTGAGAGAGAGAGAGAGAGAGAGAGAGAGAGAGAGAGAGAGAGAGAGAGAGAGAGAGAGTGTGTGTGTGTACGTTGTTATCATAGGTGGTATATCTATTTGAAGCCAAGGGCAGACCAACACAGTTATCCATCTTCTGCTAGTGAGATCGATTCAGCGGACGAAAGGCGCCCCTGGACAGGCGATATAAACGGGTAAGTTTTCAGCACC
>JADBJO010006564.1:45000-57500 GCA_016801955.1 Conus betulinus
CAGGCATATTTGTACTCATACAATTTGTTTCATAGCAGCCTTCTGCTTTTGTGGAAAACAAGAGGCCTTAAAGGGACTTTAAAACATTTTGGAAGGGTATTGGTACAGCACGTGTGTACAGAAATCATCTGCCGTTTCCCACCTTGTGATTTCGTTTTAGTTACCGTCCTGTTTTCTCTCTGCAATCAGTTTTGAACGCAGGGCTATTTTCAAGTCTTTGGCCGTTGTTGGAGACAAAGAGAAAGGTACATTGCTATTAAGGGCCGACTCTTCGTTCCATCCATCAGACACATGCTCTATCAATGAAGAAAGACAACGATGACGATAAAGAAAGAGAAGAAGAAGAAGAAGAAGAAGAAGAAGAAGATGATGATGATGATGTAGATTATATTGAAAGTAGGGAGTTGTGAAAATTTTCAGGTACAAACTAATCGGAAATTGTGCTCCAAAGGGGGACGAGGCTTTAGTATCATTCATTTATAAAAAAAAGTATACTGATGTTTTTATATGTTAGCATGAGGGCAAACTAACCATGACTCTGGGACAAAGGAACACGATCAGGGAATTCGCAAAGAGACCCCCAACTGAAATGTAGTATGTACGTCTGCAGGTAAATCAAAAGCTAATGTCAGTATGCCTTAAAAAACTGATACCGTAATCAACAGTGATCAACAAACACACCACGGTACAATATTACCAAAACAGTCCCAAAGACCTCAGCGAAGAAAAAAAAGTAAGTAATTACTTAGACTTCCAAAACAAGGACAGAACTCACGTGAACAATGTGTAAATATCATATGTTAAGCACCTTCAAAGATCTTAAGGGCCGACTCTTTCGTTCCATCCACCAGACACATGCTCTATCAATTATGAAAGACAACGATGATGATGATGATCTTACAATCTTAAGATCATCTTGCAAAGTAAATCATTCTTCTGACCCGCACATGGGTTGCATTTTTGGGGGCGATATACGCTCATTCAGCCAATGTCCACATTCTTTCAGCAACAAGTTTCCTGTCCGACAGAATAATAACTGTCCCGGGCATTGGGTTCTAAACATGTTCTTTACATCTGATAGAGAAGATCAACTAATAAAGCAGTGTCATGACAAAAATGACAAAAACAAAAATATCAAGGTAATTTACAAAGCATTAACATATTTGCAAAAATTCGCATGGACATGTGCTATAAGAAATCATGAATAATTATTCAGATATCCATCGACAAGAATGGGAATCAGTGTTCATCATGACTGCGTACTTGAGTGTAGTCCACAATGACATATAATTGTATAGACTGTACAGGAGCGGTTGCAGCTAGAGGGGAAACTAAAATTAACAAAAGAGATGAAGCAGATGACGGGAGGAAGAAATTTTTTTTTTTTTTCAGATTCCAGAATATAAGGTCTCAAGTCACCTTGAGATTTTTTTAAATTGTTATTCCAGGTTAAGACTTTACATTATGCCAAAGTATGTCATGAAAGACATCTATCTAAACAGTAAAGCTGAAGTCAGTAGTTTTACAAACTGTTATTTTACACCAAGACAACAATGGAGAGAAATGCGCAACTTGAGCGACACTGCAACTTCAGTTGCTGCTGCACGTGCCCAAACCTGCTTTACACCCATTGCAAGCCAGCACACTGTTGTCAGGGGCGCTCAAAATGTTACAAATTCACGAGAAATTGACAGAAATTTGGTTGCTTCTTGCTGAAGAAGCAGAGCTGCTGCAGATTTCTGGCACAGTGTACGTGCAAGTCATGGTTGTGGTAAACACTGCTCAGCAAAAGTTCAACGCAAATGTGTTTTTAAGGGGCGACAACCTGGGCTCTCAATAAGCATGCCACCAAGACAACGACTTTCAATACTCGATCGCGGGCGGGCACTGGGATGGCTCCAGGACGGCGTTTCCGGTGGGGGCCACTCTGGCCATCCAGACGACTGGGAGTGAGCCACTGGAAGTGCTGAAGAACGCCCCCGCTCTGGACGCCCAAGAGCAACGACTCGGCGACACGATCGGTATCTCCAGCTGTCGGCGCTTCGAGACAGATTCATCTCTGCCAGGACGTTGAGAAGTAACCTGCGGACAGCAGCTAACGTCCTCATCAGCTCTCAGACCGTTCGACGACGCTTGCATGAAGCTGACGTCCACTCAAGGGCAGCTGCTGTGCTTCCGCCTCTCACACAACGTCATCGCCAGGCTCGTATGGCGTTCTGCCGCCGCCATCAGCGAGGGGAACGAGTCACGCTTTACTCTGTCCACCTGTGATGCCCGCAGGCGCGTGTGTGTGGCGACGGGTGGGGGGAGCGGTTTGTGGACGCCTGCGTTCAGGAGCATGATCGCTACGGAGGCGGGTCCGTGATGGTGTGGGGCGGCTTCCATCTTCACGGCAGAACCCCTCTGCATCTTATCAGAGGTAATCTCACCGGAAACAGGTACATAGATGAGATTGTGAGGCCTATCATCATCCCCACCCTCCAGGCCATGGGACCAGGCTCCATTCTTCAAGATGACAACGCCCACTCCTCATCGCGCTCTGGTGGTCAGGGACCTCCTGCAGCGTCAGCAGGTTGTCCGTATGGACTGCCAGCCCTATCCCTGGACTTGGCACCCATCGAAAACCTCTGGGACATCCTGGGACACCGAGTCATGGACAACCATCCTGCGCCTGATGTTGCTCAGCTGTTGCAGTTCCTGCAGCAGAAGTGGCTCGCAATTCCTCATCAGGTGCTGCAGAACCACGTCCACTCCATGCATGCGGCGACGGCTGACGGAATGTCTGGCAGCAAATGGTGGTCACACCAGCTACTGAAAATGAACAAACTGAATTGACATTTCTTACGACTTTTCGAAAGGAGGGGGGGGGGTGGGGGTCATTCTGATGTCTTTCAAGGTGATGAAATGTGTCGTGTTGATGTTTTTTTCAGCTGAGTCGGAAGATGAAATGTCAAATTAAATTATCCTGTCAGATGGATGTGTTTTCTTTGTTGTTTGCTCTTGAGAGAGGACTGTTCTTCCGGCCCTTAACTTTTGTTGACCAGTTTATGAAAGTTTCATAGGAACTTCAAAATCACTGGTTTTTGATTATTTGAACTTCGCACAGATACACTAACATTTGGATACTTCTTGGTGCTGGCGTTCTCAATATTCTTTGACTGAATTATTACAAGCATGTTTATATTTATCAAGTAAGCATAAGTGTTTCCCCGATTTGACTAGAAGGTATTGCTGGTATGTTTGCATTGGTTCTCCCTGTTCCATTGAGAACATTGAATTTGTAAAGACTGGATGCAAGATCCTCATTCTGTCACGCTTTGAATGCTCTGCCATGTTAGTTTTTTTTTTCATTTTCTTTTCCTTATTCTGTGACATTAATCTTTGACCGCTGAAATGTCTTCTGAACGGCTGTAGTTCACACTGTTAATAACTGGTATAAAAGATTTACTGAGGACTAAGCATAAAACCAAAGGAATGCCTGGCATACACGCTGTTTCTGTTTATATCCTATTCTGGCCTTGATCCTCGAGCTATGACTAGGATTCACATAGGATTTATGTTCTCACATAGCTGGTTGTCGTATTATATTTGACAGAGAGCACAAATGGCATCTCTTCGATTCTTTCAATTTTTGTGATGTTATGTGACTTAGAGATTTGACCAGCAGGAGTATCCTTGATGAGACAAATGAAGACTCATCAGCATCTAACATCCTGAAAAAAAATGATCTTACTGCCGAGATCACTGAAACAAGATCTGACATGATATAGTTTTTGCACTGAACACAGATTTCAATGGAGTAGTTTATACCATGACGTGATCATAGGCAGAACTTATGAATTCCAGAGGAAATGATTATTTCGTAAAAACTGTCATTGCTGATATATATATATATATATATATATATATATATATATATATATATATATATATATTAATCAAAGTGTTATCAGCTATACTTCTTCTTTTTTTTTTTTTAACAAAACACACAAACTGTGTTTTATTATTCCTTGGTAAAGCGTCATAATTCGCAGCAAACATTATTTGGCAACATATATCTCAATTGAATCTATTTTACTCCATTGCAAATATATATATTTTCTATGTCACCACTTTCAGTTTGTTCAGGCATTTCCAAAATTGTTAGCTTTAGCAGCAAAATGTTTCAGAAAAATGTAGTCTCATTTTTTTTCTGAATTAATACTTTCACTGTCCATTTCTTTGTATTTTAATGGTGTACGTCAAATAGACTACAGGCAAAAGACCACTATCAGAAATTGGCCATAGACAAAACAATACTGTATTGAATTGTCTTCTGTATGTCCATTTGGATGTTACTTAATCCGTCAGTTTCATTTCAAGCTCTTACAATAAATCAATAATTACGTCTCGTTTTTAGAGATTTGATTAAAGGTATGTAGAAAATTACCTGAGTTCACTTTTGCTGTCTGAGATCAGGAATGGACAACAGATGGAATGAAACTGGACACTGTTCCTCCATCACTCATGGTTGGGTGACAACAGAAAGAACTTGTTACAAATGGGTGGAGAAACACACATTACAGCAGTTTAACACCTCTGAAAAAGACGATTATTATAGGGCAAAAGAGAGTATTGTAAGTCCATGGGTGGTAGGCTGGCAGCACCAAAATATGACAGTGAGTGGCACCGGGTAATTTATTACATACATGCGATCAAAACATCTAGTTAACACTGCTGGGACAATAATTGGTATATGTTGGGGTAACATGTCGGTACCAAACATGTACAGAAGAGTCGCTATAGCAGATGATGAAACAGTGCTTTATCATCAAGTGACAATTGCCGGCTGCTTAATTCGAGAGGGCATGAACACTGCATATTGTTTGATGGTCGGTTATTCCTTTACTGTCATTGTTATGGTAACTTAAATGCGCTGTGTGACTTTCAAATAGAAACAAACCAAAGCATGAAAATAAAGCCAATGCCTGAAATTTCTATAAACGCTACTTACTCAAACTTCATGCAGGAACAAATTACTCAGTGTCAAGATGGTCACATGACCCATTTATGTCTGTCTTGTGGCCCCAACAATGTGTGCAGCAAACACCAAACTCCGTGTTACTTTTCTAAAACGTCGTCTGTCAGCCAGCAGGACCCTAGCCAGCGAATTATTTTCTTCACCTGCGACCACACAGACACAACACTGTCCTACTCCTTTGTGTGTGATTTCAGGCCTGACTGCCCTGATCAGAGTGACGAATCTTTCTGTGAACACCCTCTGTGTGACGCTTACACCTGTAAGAATGGTCAGTGTGTGCCTGGCAGCAAGCGTTGTGATAAAATACATGACTGCTTAGATCATTCCGACGAAACGAATTGCGAGTATTATCGAAAGATTGCTGTGTCAAGTACTAAGTACATATCTGACTGCACCTGTGCTGGTCAATTTTGATGGGATTAAAACCTTTATTCTGACGAAAATGAAACCCGGTGAACTATGTCCTGACAGCCACTATCGTTGCCCTGGTGATGTAAATGACTGTCTGCCTGTATACACGCGTTGCAACGGAATGTATGACTGTGTTGGTTATGAAGATGAAGAGGGCTGTGAAGAAATGACATGTCCAGGGTTTTTTCGGTGCCGATTGTCCAGTGTCTGTGTTCACAGTGACCACATATGTGATGGATGGCCACACTGTCCTCTTCAGATGATGAACTATTTTGTGGCATGATATGCCCGAGACATGTTTGTGTCATGGGCACATGTTTCTGTGTTCTCAACATTTTTCAACCTCTCTCTTTCCCCAGCTCCGCTATCTGGATGGTGCAGGTTCAGGAATGACGCCCCTTGATTTGAAAAACAGCTTTTACCTCGTTCATCTCTCTCTTGCAAAGTGTTTCTTGAACCTCTTGCCAACTATCATGCTTTACAACTTGCAGTTTTTGGATCTTTCTGACAACAATATAAAGCACGTTGACATGGCAACATTTGTTGGCTTTAAAAAGGTTACGTACACTGTCCCTGGCTAGAAATCCTCTGGATACACTGTCCAGTGACCCTGCAGGTGTTACATACCAGAAATCACTGAAAATGCTTGATCTTTCACACACAAAGCTGAAAGTATTTGACAGTCAAGTCATTTCAGGCTTTATGGCATTAAGAACCCTCAATTTATCGTTTTCTACGATTCATACTATTGGTCCCAATGGATATAAGTCTATACCATTTTTATCAACAATTCAATGGTAGGTGTTCCTGTAAAAACGTTCCCACCTGATATATTCAGAGGTCTTCCTCATCTAAGCAGTATTTCTGCTCAAAATTATAAATTCTGTTGTAAAAATATTCTTCCAGGCCATTTTAAAGCCACTTTTTGTAATGCCCCTAAAGATGAAATTTCCTCCTGTGGGGATTTATTACGTACAGATTCGTACCGTGTGTTTCTGTGGCTGATCAGCTGTCTGGCTGTGGTAGGCAATGTGTTTTGTTTTATTCTTCGTCTGTGTACTCAGAAGACCTCAATGACTAGCTATAGTTTATTTGTCAGTAACCTAAGTTTGTCTGATCTGCTGATGGGTATCTACCTTTCCATGATTGGCGTGGCTGATGAAGTATACCGTGGAAGTATCTATTTCATGATGACATATGGGTAAGCAGTGCGACGTGTAAGTCAGCTGGGTTTCTGTCTCTTCTGTCTAGTGAAGTGTCTGCAATGATAATCTCTGGCTTATTTCATTCGACCGTTTCATTGTGATCCAGTTTCCATTTGGAAATGTTCGATTTGAGAGGAATACTGCATTAATGGCGTGCATTGTGACTTGGTCAGTAGGCGTAGTTTTAGCAATGTTGCCACTGCTTCCACTGACATCCCACTGGGAGTTTTACAGTCAGACTGGAATCTGTGTTCCTCTGCCAATTACCAGGCAAGACTTTAAGGGATACTTTTATTCGTTCAGTGTGTTGATAGTTTTCAACTTCGTTCTATTCCTGATGATCTCAGCATGTCAAGTTTTTATCTTCTGGTCGATAAAGAAACATTCCATGATAATGAATGCTACAAAAATCTCACAAGACATCACTATAGCCAGGGAGGTTGATAACTGTGGCTGTGACAGACTTTTTGTGCTGGTTTCCAATAGGCCTGTGTGGAATTCTGGCTTTCACTGGTGTTCCTATTTCAGGCGAAGTAAATGTTGTTTTTGCCATCTTTCTACTTCCTTTAAACTCTGCTTTAAATCCCTTTGTTTATACGTTTAATGCTCTACTTGAGAAAAGAAGGAAAGCAGAAGAAATGAAACTTTTCAAATGGTTAGAAACACATGATGCCAAGATCTAAATTCTGTGGGATGAGACGCCAAAAAGATACAAATATGAAGAACACCTGGCTGAGACACCTCTCTGAAAACCCGTTAGACTTCCACCACTGTTGGCGCAATCCAGTCGTTCTACATTTAAACCACCCCCGACACAACATGAATCATGTCAAAGTCTTGGCACTTTCACAATCTCAGCGACAACTTGGAGTGCACTATGCTGGAGTCTTATCTTACTGCCAGACTCGGGACCCTCTGTCCACATGTCATCAGCATCCAAAAGTAACATGTACCTATCCACCACCGCAACACCAGCCCGCAGCACCCTTTACCTTCACACTACGTCTCGATATTTACCTCATATGTAAGTTAGAGCTGTCTTCATTTACCCTCTTTGTACACTCTCTCCAGTTGCTACATCAATCCACATTTCAGTCACATACCTATTCAATCCCCTTTCTTCATTTGCTATTCTTTCGATTATAGACGCTGTCTCTTTTACATAAGTTTCTCTTCGCTCTTTCCTGTACACACACACACACACACACACGCGCGCGCGCGCGCGCGCGCACACACACGCACGCGCACGTACACACACACATACACACACACACACTCACTCACTCACTCTCTCTCTGTCCCTCTCTGTCACTGTCTCTCTCTCTCTCTATATATATATATATATATATATATATATATATATATATATATATATATATATATATATATATACACACACACACAGGGAGTCTTTCTTTATAACTTTTCGGCTCTGGGCCTTCCTCAGGGACGTCTTTATTTAGGTACTACTGAAAAAATTAAACAATCCTTAACTCTGTCTTTCTTTGATGATTACTCAGTGAATTACAGATGGCTGGCCCCCAAAGAGAACAAATCGAAATTTGATAGTTGACAAAAGTGATCTGTGTTAAACATTGCACCCGTATAGGCTCCATAACAATCCCACCTCCCCCCTTCCCCCAATACTCACACACAACACCAACACACAGAAACATACTGACACCCCAAAATACACCCCCTAACACACACACACACACACACACACACACACACACACACACACACACACACACACATGCACACACACACACACACACACACACACACACACACACACACACACACACACACACACACACTCACGCACGCACGCACACACACACACGCACGTACGCATGGACTCACTCAGAGAGAGAGAGAGAGAGAGAGAGAGAGAGAGAGAGAGAGAGAGAGAGAGAGAGAGAGAGAGAGAGAGAGAGAGAGAGAGAGAGAGAGAGAGAGAGAGAGAGAGAGAGAGTATGTGTACTTATATGTATGTATATGTATGTATGAACGTACACACACAAACACACACACACACACACACACACACACACACACACACACACACACACACACACGCACACACACACATATCATCATTATTATTATTATTATCATAATCATCATCATCATTATTACTAGTATAATTGTTCTTAAATAAATGTCAGCGAACCGCCCAGAGAAACGTGGACAAACGAGTCACAAGACAAAACACAACGCGTTTCGACCTCTTAGGTCTTCATCAGGTGAAACCAAAACGAAAAAAATAACGAAAATGCACTTAGCTTTGATCGCTTCAGATTGCTTCTGAGTTCAGCGCAAGGAAGAAGAACGAGGCTCGTTCTCATTCAACGTCTTCTTCCTTGCGCTGAACTCAGAAGCAATCTGAAGCGATCAAAGCTACGTGCATTTTCGTTATTTTTTTCGTTTTTGTTTCACCTGATGAAGACCTAAGAGGTCGAAACGTGTTGTCCACGTTTTCTGGGCGGTTTGCTGACATTTATTTAAGATTTGTTTAGATTTCCGCCTGCAGTCGTTTCACTTTGCAACTAGTATAATTGTTGTTGTTCTTCTTGTTGTTATCATCGTCATCATCATCATCATCCTTATCATCGTCATCATCATGACTATCATCATTGTGTGTTAATTATCTGCACCTTACTGCACGTTCCTTACAGAAATGATTTCATCGAGAGGAACCCCCAGTAACTGTCAAATTTAAAGAACCAGTTTTCGTAGCGTCCCACGCACTTAAAGCAGCCCATACACGTCTCATTGAACTCATCGACTATTTAATCTGTGATAGAATGTAACGGCCCATCGTTCTGTTGTATTTCATCCACGCACTTAAAGCAGCCCATACACGTCTCATTGAACTCATCGACTATTTAATCTGTGATAGAATGTAACGGCCCATCGTTCTGTTGTATTTCAATGAAATTTGCTGTTACAGCACTTTTTGCTGACACTTTTAAAGACCATATTAGCATTATGGCAGAGCAGCAATCAGACACTGATTTCAGTACGCTGTGTTCCGTCTTTTCTTTTTCTTTTTTTTCTTTTTTTTCTGTTTTTTTTTTAAAATCTAAATACACCTGTCAGAAGTAGAGTAAGTCCATTTCAAAGACTAAAAATTCTTGGGAAATCATGGGAGACAATTATCTTCCACCCTAGTACCATATTCCCAGTTGAGAACGATTTGCAAGGGTGTTCGGCACGTTTTACGGCTTCACAATTAAACAAGTTTACATACACGCCTTCCACCCAGAAGGAAGAAATCAAGGAATAACGGGAATCCCCGAGTCCATGGCGTCATGTTTCAAAATTAGGTTTGTTTTGTGACTTTGAGAAATATCAATGTAACGTGGGATTAAAAAAAAAAGAAATCAAGGAATTATTTTGTCTTATGATCTTCATAACTGTCAAGCATCGGTGACATTGGGAATTTGTCTCATTTGAGACACCCGTATCATTTCGTCCTACTTCTTGTTGAAGACATTTTCGCGTTGTTGAAGCCAGTCAGGCTGTGAACCCTTTTGACCTGTGGGTGTGGCTCATGGGACACGCACCCTGTCTGGCGACGCTCAGCTCCAAAACAGTTGTGTGGGAGTTTGAGGGACACACACACACACACACACACACACACACACACACACACACACACACACACACACACACACATATATATATATATATATATATATATATAATAAATAATAATTGTTCTCAGATGGAATAAAATTCCCCTTGAGGAAGGCCCTGGTGGTCGAAATATTGGAGACTAATTTACAAACTTGTTTTTTTTCCATTCACACACACACACACACACACACACACACACACACACACACACACACACACACACACATATATATATATATATATATATATATATATATATATATATATATATATATATATATATATATAGATAGATAGATAGATAGATAGATAGATGTGTGTGTGTGTGTGTGTGTGTGTGTGTGTGTGTGTGTGTGTGTGTGTGTGTGTGTGTGTGTGTTGTGTAAAGGATGTATTGTCTCGTATTTTAGGATAAACTGCATTGTGTTTTAGTATCATAGCATTGTGCTTTAAGATATATTTACTTGTGTTCTAGGGTGTATTCGATTGTATCTTAGGATGTGTTTAATTATGTTTTAATGGGTATTGTACCTGTTTTATGATCTCCTACATTTGTTTTACGATCTGCTGCATGATTGTTGATCATGAATTATATCAATCCTGCTCCGTTTAGTTTTATCGTATAATATATTGTGTACAGCGTATGTTGCTGATTTGTATCGGTTAAATTACTTTGCAATGTGTGATACTATTTTGTAATGTCTTTACAGAAATCAAGCAGCAGTGAAATTCTACTTCTTCAGCAAAAGATGGATATACGTTGCGAAATGTCTACATTGTTACATAAAACACCACCAGATTCATTGATTATGTGCTCCTTGTGTATGGTTCGAAATGGATTCTTGACAGCTTTCCACCAAGACACCAATTATCTATTGTTAAGTTGCTTTTTTTTCCTAACCATGTGCTGAGTTTTACTGCACTCGGATTACCATCAATCTGGCTGCTTTGGAAGCTGTTGTTCAACGCACGCTATCAGGCAGAGAAAGGCCACCATTCTAGCCAGAGTTTGGATCTGTGATGCTTAACTTTGCACGCGCAAATATCTCATCATCCATATTACTGTCATCACCGCACTACGTCGCTGCATGCTCATGACATTTCAGCTGTAACGGAGGGTTTCTTTTCTTTGTAATCATTAAGGAGAAGCGAAGAAGATCGGAGAAAAATGATACAGAGAGAGACCAACTAAAGGCTTTTAAGTGGTGCAAAGTCCTAGTATGTTAATTTATAAACTGGGTGTCTGTTTGAATATTTGCATGAAGAAAAAAAAGCTCTAAGGTGTACTGCTCTCGAAAATGCTTTTCCCATTGAATTGGAAAAGTGTTGGGGATTTTTCTGCAAAGTACAGAAACATGCTAGGTCCAAGACAGATTATTATCAACATTAAGTACTAATGACCCACAAGAATCGGTTTCATCATCCACTGGTTCATTAGAGACTGCTAAGATTCAATAAACTGCTTTTAATGTTTTGGCGTTAGTGTGTCGTGCTGATTTTAACGTGAAATCTGATTTATGAGAATGGACTGCCATATGATCAGGTCCAGTCCAACCTACAATCGAATCAAATCAAATCACATGTTGTAGAAGAGCGCACACTCTGTAAGTATCCCTATCATTAGTGTGCAGAATGGTGCTATCAGCAAAGAGTTCACACTGAGACAGTCAAATGAAGGGGCAAATCATTATGTTCACTGAAAATATGATAAGTCCTAGGACAGATCTTTGGGGAACTCCATAATTAACAGTCATGACGGGTGATAACACAGAACCTTGAGAAACTGCTCCTCTTCTCTCGCTGAGAAAAGATGACATGATGTTTACAATGTCTGTGCTTAACCTGTGTATATACTCAGGTTCATGGCCAGAAGATTGTGGTCAGTAGTGTCAGAGGCTTTTTGCAAGATCGGGCAACAAATGAACAAGTAGCTACGTTCTTGATATCTGAATGCTTTTCCTCTGTAAGATCAGTCAGCGTTTTGTGTCAACACTGGTTCCCTGAAACTTTAGGCTGATGGATATACTTGATAAAATGAGATTGAAGATTTCATTGAAATACCATTCATCGGGCTCTGACAAAGTAGATACTAATGGGAAGAGAGAGAGAGAGAGAGAGAGAGAGAGAGAGAGAGAGAGAGAGAGAGAGAGAGAGAGAGCTGCCAGCCAGCTGGCCAAATAACGAAGAGACAGAATAGGGCCTGAACGCAATACATGGAC